>VZTJ01001640.1:1314096-1345130 GCA_013397795.1 Orthonyx spaldingii | reverse complement strand
CGGGCACCGCCGGGGCCGGGCACAGCCGGGCACCACGCTGCCTCCGGAGCTGCCCGCGGCCCCGCCGGTGCCTCGGGCCCCGCCGCTGCCGGGGCCGGCGCCGCTCCCTCGCTCAGCACGACCAGCTCTTACTAGAGAGGATCCAAGGGCACTGCGGTGCTGGGCAGGGGTCTGGAGGGGCCATGCGAGGAGCGGCTTGGTTGTTCAGGCTGGAGGAGAGCGAGGGCAGAGCTCAGCGCGGGCTGCAGCTCCCTCGGGAGGGGCTGCTCCGATCTCTGCTCTCGGCGACCGGCGACAGCGCCCGAGGGAACGGCTGGAGCTGGGTCAGAGGAGGCTTGGGATGGATGTTATGGAAAGGTTCTTCACCCAGAGCGTGCTGAGCGCTGGAACAGGCTGCCCAGGGCAGTGGTCACAGCACCGAGCCTGACAGCACTCACGCAGCATTTGGACAACAGTCTCAGGCACAGGGTGGGATGGTTGGGGTGTTCTTTGCAGGGCCAGGAGTTGGACTTCAATGATCATAGTGGGTCCCCTGCACAAAATTCTCTGTGATTCTGTGACCACTTTTAAATGCAACACACAGCATCAGCCCAGGTGCAAAACGATCAGAGTTCACACTGACATCAAGCGGGGCACAGACCTCCTGAGCTGCTGGGTCAGCACGGCCCAGCTGCTATATCAACAATTCCTACACGTTCAGATTTATGTCTTTTTGCCTTTCTGCTGCTCTGTGTCCAGGCTAATATTTTTACAAATGTTTCACTTCTTTAAAAATGTAAGATGCATGGAAATCACAGTCATGGTTCTGCAAACCATCCTGAGACACTGAGCATGTGAGTCATGCCATCAGCTAAGCCAGACAGAGAGCATAAATCATAGAATTATAGGAATCATAGAACATCCTGGGCTGGAAGGGAATCACAAGGATCATCCAACTCCTGGCCCTGCAGACGACAGCTCCCAAAATCCCACCCTGTGCCTCAGAACATCCTCCAAGTGCTGCTTGAGCTCTGTCAGGCTCGGTGCCGTGACCACTGCCCTGTTCCAGTGACCAACCATCCTCCTCTAGATCCTCCACCATCTTCATAGACCCCCTTTGAACACTCTAATGGCTTTATATCTTTCTTATATTGTAGCACCCTAAACTGCACACAGTGTTCGAGGTGAAGAGTAAATGAGGGAGCAAAGTGTTTGTGCCACAATACTGACAAATACAACCTACTTTTGCTTTCCATGTTCAGTATTAGCAAGATCTTCATCACTGCTAAATAATTGTTGTGGGAAGAGGGGCACGTTGGCACTGAAATCACGTGAGGCAAAGAGGGGAAAGATGAAAGAGGTGATTTCCATCCTATTAAACTCTGTATTCAGGGCTGGCGTGGCAAAGTATAATCTATATTATATGTGTGACTGAGGTGTGCAGGAGGTGACAGAGGCATGTTCCTGTGGGCAGTGTCCCCCTGGAGAGGTGGCAGTGAAATAGTGCCTGGTTCATCGGCCTCCCTTGGCCAATTGGGATGCTGCATCGAATGCCACCCACTCGGTAATAAAAGCATCCTGTGTGTTTTGCAGGAAGTTCTTTGGGATGAGGAAATTTTGATGTGGACACTGTGCAGAAGGCCCCCTAGACTGTCTGAATTGGGCATTGTTCCGGCTTTATTGCATTGCTGACTTTTGTGCAGTTTCCCAGTTTCCAACATGAGGCCTTGGTTTATTTCTGTTCAGAAAAAAAAATAAAATAAATAAATCAGTAAAAATTCCATCTGGGCAGGAGGTCAGATTGGTGATGCGGGCTATTTCCCAAACACTGGTGTGAGCACTGCTCACATGAGTTATTATTTGTAAACACTGACCCTGTTGCTGGCCCTGCCTGTTCTGAGATGTTTGCCAGCTGCTGCCCAGCCTCTGGCAGATCCCTCTGGCAGAGCAGTGCTTCCCCACAGGATGAGGGAAGACGTGTAAAGGACTTCCAAAACAAGAACCACCTCCTGCAGTTTGAGTGAATATATCAGAGGTGAAAAGCCGTCAAATAACCGTTTTGGAGAGCATAATTTGTTTCAAGTAGCTTCAGGATTTCTTGTTTTGGTTTGGCTTTTTTGTAGGTTTGGTTTTTTGTCTCCTCAGATGCTTTACTGATATTTCACATGTCATTTGCCTAATTTGGGAATCGTTCCTTGGTCCTGGTCTGGAATGTGGGATTTCGCAACTCTGTTCTTCAATGATGTCACATGGTTTGTTCTGAACACAGCAGTAATAAATGAGAGCAAGGGGACTTTACCAGCCCTTCTATAATATTTTATCTGAACAGTCATCTTTTGGGGATTTGAACTAATTTGTGGGGCTTAGATTTTACCTAGTAAGTCATGTTTTCTATGTATATAGGACAAAGAGTCCCACTTGGATAACAAAGAAGCTACATCTTGGTTTCATCTCCCCTTTAGCAGTGGCAGCTGTGAAAGCCAGCGCTCCCAAGAGCTTTGGTAGAAGAACACGACTTTGAGAAGTCGAGAGGAAATTCACTCAGTGAAAAATGCAGAAAGTATTTGGTTTTCCCTCTGATGAAGCTTGTGTTTCACTCCTGACACAAACACACTCCTGGAGGAGAAGGCTCTGCGGGTTGCAGGGGTGGGAGTTGGTGTTGCTTTTCTCCCTGCTGAGTTTTCTTCCCATTTACACCTGTTCAGTGTCATTACAAGTTGGAGCTCTCAGTAGCAATTGCACTTTTCTATAGAAGAGTCTGTGCTGGCTAAATAGAAGGAGTGAGTGTGTTTCTGTATGCAGTTGCTTCTGGGAGTGACAGATTTCTGTATTTATGGATGCCTGTTACAGGAGCAACCCTGTTTGTGGGGAAGGCTCTTCATGCACTACTTAGCAATGCATATGAAGCTCGGGCTGCCCCTTCATTTGTACTCTCAGATGGCCTCCAGGCAGCACCCAGATGTATTTTTAGCTCTCAGAATAGGGAAAAATTTGCAAGAAATTGTGCAGAGAAGAAATAAGCAAAGGAGTTGAAGCTGGCTCAGTCGTCAGATTTCGGCAGGCTGTATTTTCAGGAATAAATAAGTGTTTCTGTGAGAGAAATGAGATGTGTACAAAATGAGGCAAACTGCCTTCCCAAGGATTTGCTGCAGAAGTAATACACCTTCTGGAAAAGACCAGGGTCCAGTAAGGAAGGAAATAAAATGGAACTGGTAAGATATCAGTGCTCCATGAGCACACCTCTGGCATCTCAAAACCAAAAAGCCAGGCTACTAGCAGAGATATAAATTCAAGGAGCAATCACCTCTCCATCAGAGGGTGTTTGAGCTTGGATGTCAGACAAGAGAGCACAGGGTAATTGCAAGATTTAATCATTCTTCCAGTGACTATCGATAGATAACCTCAACCAGCAGTGCAGTAAAACTGCAATGCCTCATCTATCACGAGTGGTCCAAGGGCTGCAAAGATGTCCTATTGCTAATTAAAGACCAGTGGTGTAGAGCAAGCAGGAGCTTCAGATATACTTGGACAAGTCTTTGCACATTCCTGGTTAGCACATTACATTAGCCTGTTACTCCTATAACCCTCTAAAGCATTTATGGCTTTTTGCAGACATTAAAAGCCAGTGTTACTGCTGCAAAAGGCTTGTAATTTAAGTCTACGATAAGCAACAGGTTCCTTTTAAACGAGCTTGGTGCAGTCATTAAGCTGGGGTGCAGAGATTATCTCTTGAGCAGGTTCCACAATATCACTAATACACACAATGTTGCAGTGCAGCAGTTAATCTGAAAAAACCAGGGGAACGAAGGACAGCAGTAAACCACAAATCTTTGTTTAGTTTGGATAACAATAATCAAAGAACACAAAAGCCGATTATGACTTTGCCTCCTGCTGCTTCACTGCCTATGCATGCAGTCTGTCCTGGCTGGCCTGCTGAAGTGCAACCTGAAGGAAGCTGACAAAAAATTCAAGCCTTTTTTTTTTTTTTTTTTTTTTTTAAGATATTTGCAGATGGTGTCTTTAGACTGGTTTTCTTCATTTCAGCTGCATGAAATAAACTCATCAGCGTGATAGTGACTAATCTTGCACCTCAGATGGCTTTAGAGGTTTCTTGATGATGTTAAAGTGATTGCCAAGGAGCAGAATTGCTAGTGACCAGGATATGAAATAAACAGAATTGGATTTAACCTCTACACTATCTCACAGTCCAGCTGAACCATCGTCAGACATGGCACTTCTTTTGTCATTGCAGGAAAAGAAGTCAGACCAGCTGAAAGGGGAAATACCTGTGCTGTGATCGTGTTTCTCATCCATCAGTACCTACTTACCCATGTCTTAGAAGTCCTGCACAGGCAGAAGAAGCAGGGAGTCCAGCTGAGCCTTTGCAGGATGCTGCTCTAACACGTTGTGGTCATTGCTGCTGTGAGAGCAGCTCGGGATATCTGTACAGCTCTCACCAGCAGACATCCCGCTGCAGTGTGCAGCTGCTCTCCAGAACGGCTGAAGGGCTCAGAGGTGCCCTGTCACTCACCTGTCCATCCCATGTGGAACACCTCACCTGGCAGTGCCTCTGGAGAGGTGATGCACTCTCCCTGTCCCACACTGTGCCTGGGATTTGGAGCCGCTGCTCCTGCGTGCTGTTCTGTAAAGTATGAACCAACCCAAAGAACTACAGAACAGTGAGTTGTTGGGAGCCACATGCCTGGTCAAACATCCGTTTGTAGCTCCCAGGAATCCCAAACCCAGCAGAGCAGGGACGAGGGATGAGGCAAACTGCCTCCTGGCTCTCTGAGACACCCCCCTTTAGGCAGCAGCAAACTAGTCCTGGTTTAACTGAGCACTGCCTGTGACTGTCATCCCAGCACCGGCCTTCTCCCTGGAATGACGGCGATCTTGAGTTGCCTGGAATAATTCTCTGTGTGAAGCAGCTCTCGTGGAAGCTGTGAGATTAAATCCTTGTGGCATCTTGTTAGAGGGATCAGCTCACAGGGGATTAGAGATGTGCAAGTGGCACCCACTCTCTGGGGAAAGTAGGGAAACGTCTGCAGCCAGGCTTCCAAATCCCCGGTGTGAACCAGACCTCAGACTGTTTGGTGGCAGGATGGATATCAGGGGGAGGGCGTCCCAAAAGGTGTGCTGACAGCAGGAAATCTGTGAGCTCTCACTGCGGTTTGTTGCTTTCTAAAAAGGCTGAACTCTGTGGTTTGTTAGTGGAGGTTTTTTTGCTTGTTTTTGTTGTGATTTCCACAGAAGGATTTTTCTGGTTTTACTTTAGCATCATGAAGCCTTATCTTTGTGTGGCTTGAGGGTTTCTTTGGATGAGTGAAGACATAGTAGGATTATGACCTTACTAGATCCAAAGATAAAAGATAAGCAATCAGGAAAGGCAGGATTATTTCTTAAACTGCTAAAAATTTGCTGTTGCTTGTTATCATCTATTTAATTAAAATATCAGAAAGACACCTGGGGTAGGAATCGAGCTGCTCAGAAGCTTCAGGTATCTCATCACTGTGAGATACCTCACACCTACTTTCCACTCCATTTAAAAAGCAAAGCAGAAAGGGAAAATGTCTTGATAGTTCTGCAGTAGCAAACCTGTTTTTTTCAACTAAATTTTGACACAAGAGGAGTGGGTGTAAAATATATTTGTTTCCCTTCAAACCAACTAAATAAATGTCGCTTCCTACCACACAAATTGTCACTTAATCCAGCCTTTGTGAGCTGCAGTTTCTACCCATCTCTTGTTTTTGCTTCCTGAAACACCATTTAAAATATTTTCAGCATCACCCCAAATACAGCTGAGGATTTTTGGAAATAACACTTTAGATGAGGTTGGCTGTGAAGAATTTGCCTGGCACTAAACATCTGCTGTCAGTGATGTTATCAGCAGAGTGCCACAAACCCTTCCTCACCTGTGGGATGCTAATAGGTTTACTGCAGTTCAGATGAAAGATTCCTAGTCCATAAGCCTATCCTGTTTCTCCCAATTTTCTTTCCCCAACCCAAACACCTGTGAAAGAATGTGATGTTTATGAAGTTGGAGTCTGTTTGGAGCCAAACATAACATACAATCCTCCCCAAGGATGCACTGGGGTTCTGGCTATGAAGATTTGCTAATTTAGTCCCTGCTCCAACTCCTGTCCCTGTGAAATCTGCCATGCCTCTAAATCCTGAGCACCAAAAACCCTATGAGCCCTTCTCCTGAGCCAGATGTACTTACTGTCTTCCAGTGTACCATAAACTTCATTTCAAATCAAGCCCCTGAAAATTTCAGTCCTAAATTCCAATCCTTCCTGGTAGAGTGAACCTTGTTAGAGCATGAAGCCTCACCCAGTGCAGGGAACAGCATACCCATTCTCTGGGAAAGGGGCTGATGCAAAAATCAACTCATTTGAATTCAGCTCAGAAAAATTTTCCACTTTATGTCATGCTTTCTGCCAGGAGAACGCAAAGCCTTTTTAATCAGACTAAATATTCTCCAAATCCCTGGGCAGTGGGTAATAATGTCTACTTCTGTAGTGTACTTCAAAGCCTCTCTTCAAAGCCTTCACTACCTGCACAACACCAAAATGACCTTTATTTCACAGAGAGATAAAGCCACGCTGGGCAGCAGTGCCAGCCAGGCAGGATGGAGTGATGGCACGGGATGCTCTGCACATGGATTCATATCAGCTTCAACTGGGCAGTGTCAGTGGCAAAATGGGAAGGGCCTGTATGTCACAGAACAGTGAAATCATGCAGACAGCATTTCCACAGGCGAGTGGGCTTTGGCTGATGCCAGGCAGGGTGGTGTGAGCCTGCAGGCAAATGTCATTGCTCTGCTCCCACCTACTCCAAATCCTTTAGCACTGGGTACTCTGGAGCAATCTGGCATCGAATTATCTTGTCCCAGTTCCCTGGCTGCACTGCTCCATCTTACCTCTCCTCCAGAATGTCCTTCCCTGGCTGCTGGCATTGTCTCCTGAAAGAAGGGATGCCACAGCATGGCAGGGAAACCTGCACAGGAGAGCTGCTCTAACTGGTTAAATTTGCCCAGTTTCCCCAGGGCTTACAGATCAATGATGCATTTGCAGTTGAAAGTGTCCCTAGGAGTCCTCTCCCTGTCCTAGCCCCCTTCTCTTCCAACCAAGAGGTGCTGGGAGATGGGTTAAGGGAACTCAGGACTGCCTGCATGCCGTGGCAGATTCCAAAGCCTAAACCTTGTTTGGAATCTCTAGAATCCCTCCTTAAATCCAACCCCAAACACCTAAACCAAAGGAAAGGCAGTAGACATTTTCACTTCTAAATTTTCATCTGCCAGCAGAGAAGCGAGCACAGATTTCAAGGAAATAAGAGAGATTTAGTTACGCCTCCCTGAATAATCCGCTCTTGTCAACAGAGGTTGTTAATAGAGGCTCTGCCTGGGCATTTGGATGGAAATGAATGCATGGAGGAGACAAAGCCATGTGCAGTTTGCAGACATGACACCAGCTCGGTGAATGGGAATGATACACTGAGTTTCATTAGAGAAGATTCTTGGTAGACATGTGTATTAAATGACCTGCCTGCCAGAAATGCTGAAGGACTCTGGTATTTTCCTTCTGCCTCGTTGTATCCCATCTCAGAGACTTCACATGGAGCATCTTCCCACACGCTGCACTTTTTAGGCTTTTCACTCCATGGCATGATCCTAATGAGCCTCACCTTTAAAGCCCATAGGCATCTGCAGAGATGAAACTTTCAATCTGCCCAGGTCTCAGATTCACTTCACTGGGGGATTTTCACCCCGAATTTCTAGCCTAGCCAGATTCCTTTGTGTTATCTTTCAGCTTACCCTGGTGTTTGTGATCCCTTTCAACTTCGTGTCGCTGTGTGAATGCCTGTCATCCTTTTGTTTAATCCTTCCTTAGAGTCATCAATAAAAATGTCAGTAAAGACCAAAGACCTGATCTCTGTGATGCTCTAATAAACATAATTGGGTAACAGAATCACTCCCTGTTTAGTATTCCTCTTTGTCTGCAGCCACTCAGCTGTGATTTGGTCCATGGATTATTGCATTCAGATCATCCAAAGAGGTAAATTTTGTGATATGTTATCAAGTGCTTTACCAAGTTCAAAAAGGCTCACCGATTTTTAAGATCAGAAAGAAGCATGAGAACATCAAATCCGCTCCTTTCAATCCTCGGGTGAGCTTGCTAAGGTACCACTAAAGCATCTCTTGCAGAATGTCCAGAGTTGAAGACCCCATGAGATGAAAAATCAAACACTTTGCTTCATTAATCACACATATTGCTTTTTGTTTTGTTTTAAAATACTTGTCGTTAAATTTAATCAGGCTTTGCTTTCTAGACATTGGGTTTGTGTCTTTTTTTCTCAGATTAAAGTTTGCCTGGTATCCTGTTGTTTCTCACTGTGCTTATTGATGTTTCATGCAGTGATCTTTGGGGTTTTTTCTTTTTTTTTTTTTTACTAACACTGCTCTTGATTCTACAAACTCGTCTTTTCACATGTGCCTGTGTGCAGAATTCAGTCTCTGTGATGAGGAGGCCCTGCTTTCATGGGGCAATTTGCAGACTTTGAACTAGAGCTTCTAATTCTCCCCATAAACAAATACCTGTCAGCTCTGGCAAGGCTTGCTGTCCTGCACATCTTGCTATTGCCTGTGGGTTCCCTGATGTACTTTAATTTTCATGTCTCCATACATAGCTCATTTTCAATCATTTCAAAGCTTAGGTAAGTTTCAAGACTACCTTTAAACAATGGTCCAGATCCTCATCTCGTTCAAATGTGGGCAAATGCAGAGCAACTGCTTTGAAGTCAGCATTGGAAAACAGGTATAAATATCAGGGGAGACAGCCACAATCTCTTTTGATATCTCTGGAGCAGGTCATGCAGAAATAGAATCCCAAACAATATCTGTGACCAGCTGTTCTGTTCATCCTGTGCCTCCAGTCATTCTCCACATACATCAGATCCCATCTCCCAGCTGACAAGAAAACCAACTAATCCAAAAAATGGAATTACCTAATTTTCTTCCCCATTATCTGAGGCTCATAATAGAAATGTGAAACGACCTGGTCTATTTCAGCAGCAAAAGCAAAGATGCCAGTTGACTCTCAGCTCTCAATTCTCACTACATCATATTTCCATTTGCAAAGGTCAGGGTCAAGCCTGGTGGGGATTTTTGTTCAGGAAAAGCTCCCTACAGATTAAATGGGATTCTTTCACAGTTAAAGAGGGAAGGGGGAAAAAAGAAAGAAAGAGCTGCAGGATTTATTTAATGGAAAAATCCCACTTGTCAGGTGGGGCAGTTCTGCTGAGTTAACACCAGTTGAAGACTGGGAGCATCCTGTGCCTATGCTCCACTGTCTCATCCCATAAATTGTGACCAGAATTACCTAGACTTCACTCTGTCCCTTCATTTCAGCTGTGCTGTGCCTTTTTCCATGGGAAGGACAGTGACTCATCCACCAAGATGTGGATTCAGGGATTCCCCAGAGCCATCAGTGAAGGAGAGACAGGCAGCTCCATCCTCACACTCGTACCTGTGATGGATGGTCATTCCACAGCAGGGAATCAAGAGGAGGGAGAGCTATTTAAACATTTCCTTTACTTGCTCAAGCTCTGAGCCCAAATATACGGGTGTTTAGGTCTGGGTTTCATCCTGTGAGCTGTTAATAAGGACCTGTAAGCCATCTTAAGCTTGCAAATCTCCCTGTCAGCCTGAGAAATCAACTGACGTCGTCAGCCAGACCCGGCAGAACACATTTCATAACACTCATTCCTCAGGGCTGAGAGCAAAACCGGCGCTGCCTGCAGAGCTGGGGCATTGCAGAGCACACGGAACAGGGAGAGCACGGACCCACGTGGAGCTGCTGTCAGCACCAAGGCCACCAGCAGAGCTGGGCTGCTTCCTCTCCAGGCTGGAGCACTGGATGAACGTGGCCGGATGCCAAACAGAGCCGGTGGCACATTGGGGTTCCTGGCATTGAGGTTGCCAAGGAAGCAAAGTCACAGGATCTCGTCCATGACATCTGCATTGTCTCACAGGGCATCAAATATATCAAGGAGATTCCTCCCCTGGGCCAGCATCTAGACTGGTGGCATGTTTGACTTGCGTGGTAGTGCCAGTGAGAAGCCCTGTGCTGTGAGCTCAGCGCCACAGCAGCAGGGAATGATTTTGCTCTTGGGTTTGAGTTTCACAGTGTCAGAAAGGCCCACATTTTATGTCTGAGCACCAGACCTCTACATCCTCATTCGTGTGCCTAAAGGAGTGTCAGCCCCAGGCTGGGATTTCAGGCCAGGTGGTTTGGCAGGGCCCTCCAGCAGCTTTTCATAGCATGTTGCTCTCAGACAGCTCCCTCATCTGCACAGCTCCAGGGAGATGATGGAGGGCACAGGACTTGCCTGCAGCATGGTGCCAACAGTACTAAAGATATCCTTCCTTCCCTGGCCATCCTTCCTCCCTTCCCTGGCCATCCTTCCTCCCTTCCCTGGCCATCCTTCCACAGCAGAGGCTGCACTGTGGAGGCACAGGTTTATCCAGGGACTGTGAAGCCAGAGGGGTGAAAGGGAGCAGCTCCTGCAGCTCCCTAGAAGTGAGAAGGGGGCAGTGAGTCAGGCGGGAGCACTGATCCACATCCTGCACAGTGAAACTGCTGTGCAGCACATCAGGGGCTTTTTGGAGAGAGAGGCCAAGCCCTGGCTGGCAGAGTTACATCCAGACAGTTGCAGTGATGAATGGGATGTGATTCATGTAGCAAATGTGCTCCCGTGATGGAAATCACTTTGCTGGAGGATTGATGATGCTCGGCATGGGTCAGTTCATCTCTCCCAGTTCCCTGTCCTAGATCCTGCCAGACACAGAGACCACAGCTCACCCTCCAGCAGCCCCGAGCATCGCTCACGTTGTAGGAGTGACTCAAGGCATCTGCAGGGGATTGGCTTTTTGGATGGAAGATTTTCCTGATCCATTTGTTGGGAGCTTGGGCAGCACAGCTGAAAATCTGCCCAGGGCAGCAGGGAGGCTGCAGGGACTATGACACAAGCTATGCAGCCTGGGGGAGATAAGCAGATTTTGAGCGATCAAAGGGGTCTAAAAGAGGGTATTTCTCCCTTTGGCCTGCAAATAAGAGTGAAAGTTGCAATAGGGCAAATTCTTGCTGGGAAACAGTAGGAGGAATGAAAGCTGGAGACCTCTGTGCTACCAGGTGAAAAGGTGTTTGGGATCCCAAGGATCAGATGTTCCTCTTAAGCTCCTACTTCATCCTGCATCAAGGCGCAGTCAAGAAACAATATAAGCACAGTAATATCACCTGGGGATGGGACTCCAGTTCCCAATGAATAAGTGGTTAAATCCAAGCAATTTTGTACCTTTCTTTTCCCAAATTCAGGACCATCTTCCAGAACCTCTGGGGATAGCAGAAGGAATTTTTCCTGCTCGTTGGAAGCACCACTGCTGTGTGATGCAGGCCAGCTGGGGAGAACCGTGGAGCCACATGTGGTGGAAGAACAATGCCAGCCTGCCTCAGGGACTGGGGCTGCTGCAGCTTTCTCTCCCGCTGTATTTCAAGAGGGTTTTAGTAACTCTTGGGACCTCTTAAAACAGATTGTCTGATTCTTGGCAGTATATTCTGAGCGCCCAATTTGTTTCATGGCACAGAAGCATTTGTGGACCATGATGTTTCTATGTCAACACATGCTTGAGGAGGGTTTTTTTTCACCAGAAGTGGCAGGTGTTAGAATCCAGATCAGAGCTCTTTCCACATCATTATTTTTAGAAAAGGATTTTTTTTTTAATAAGATATGTTGATATGTTTTCTCTGTATGGGATTAAAGGCACTTCAGGCTCATGCACTGAATTTTGCTTTATAAATCTGTGGGAGTGCAGATTTCCTCCACTCTTGTCCACTCTTGTTATATTGCCTTTGTGAAATGGGAATAATAAACCTTGTCTGCCTCCTGAAGGGGCAGAGAATTAACTCTTTGAAGTTTGTAAGACCATATAAATGCCTTCCTATTATTAAACTTACTGCTGCTCGGGGCTTTTAAACAGCTGCCACATTTCACTTCAGAGGAGGTTGCCTTGAACTGGTAGGTGAAGTGAGCACAGTATATCAGGGTGTTATGCTGAAAAAAAGCTTTGGGATCTGTTAGATTGAAAGGCCCTATATAAATATGAGTTATGTGTAGAAATAGATTTTATAACCCTATCATTCTCCTCTGGTGTACCTCTTAATCTAAGGGTTTCACTATCCTTTATGAACACTTAACAAGACCTATATTAAGCTTCAAGCCTCTTCAGAGCACATATTTTACACGGAGTCAATGCAGAGGGGACAGACCCATTTTTTTGCCCAGCTTACACAGCAGGTCAGTGACAGACCCGCCTGGCCTGCTCTGGTAATTAGTAATTCATAATGACCTGCTGCACAGAAAACGCTGAGAGAAATACAGGGGCTTTAGGAAAAGATGGCCTCTAACGCTGTCATGTTTTAAAAGATTCACTGCCTTTTCCTCTCCTTTCAGCTTTTCTAGGAATAGCTGAAGACTGATGGTCTCATTTAACAAATGTAGGCTCCTGTTAAGTGGTTTTGGATTAGAGGCTCAAGGGCCAGTCCCTGAGCCTGGTGTCTCTGTGCTTGATCTGCACACACCCATTCCCATACTGTTCAGGAATGCTGGGACAAAATAATAAGTAAAAGCTTGTGATCATCCCAGTTAATGCTGTTTTGGAGACACAATGGGGAAACGGAGGCAATTCCAGACCATTCTATATTGAGAGTGCCAGAGTCTGGGTTGATAGAAGATGTTGGAGAACGGCATATAAGCATTTATTGAAGAATAAGAATAATATTGAAGATGCATGAGGATTTCACTGCTCTTAGTCTTTATATTGCTTCACTGGAAACCTTTTGAAACTGCCTTGAATCTTTGTTTTTGCACTGAATGGGAATGATTCTTAATCCTCCAGCTGCTTTCCAGGAGCCCGAGACATTCACTGCTTCTCTCTCTTTCTGTTGTGCCTACTCAAACTTTTCCCACTGCTCCATGCTGCATCCACTGCCTGGAAAGGAAAAACTGTTTGAGGCAGGGAAAAGCCATGAGCTGGCTTGGGCTCCTGGAGTGATCCACCACCCCCTGCAAGCCCAGACAGCTTCAGGTCATGAACGGTCAGATGAGTCCCTTCCCTGGTCTGGGAGAGCTGCTGTTGCTTTAGGATTTATCCGTGTAGCAGAAGGCAGCACCAGCACATCCCTCATCCTGCTGGAGGAGCAGTGAGGATGTTTGGGAGGGGATGCAGGGTACCTGTGGGGATGTGTGTGCTGTCCCTTGTGGGTCAGGACCAGGCCCTGGGTATCCAAGTGTGCTTCCACACTCTCTGAATCCCTTCACTTGTGTCTTTGCCAAGTATCTATTGATTTGAGGCGTGCTGAACGCAGCCCCTTAAACGCATTTCTTGCTTTGTGTCTTCAAAGTACTCAACAAGCGTTAGCTAATTAATCTTTCTAGTGTGGCCTGTAAAACTGGTAAATATTATTCTTGCTCTGGAGCCAGAGAAGTGAAAACAAGAAGACACAGTGGCTCCACTGGGTTCATGCAGAAAATTGGTGTTAAGGCCAGAAGTGAAGCCTCCCGACCGTTGATGGCCGTTGTCATCTGTGCTGCCATGGATGTGGCACCTTTTCTAGAGGAATTAACAGGACAGGCCTCATTTGTCAGCATCGAGATGTGCCGAGGTGTAGCATGAATTCTGATTTCCAGCCCTGTCAGCCACACAGGCTTCACCAAGCATGGGGTGGCTAGAAGGGACAAAGCACAAACCACTGAAATTCTTAGGCAGGTGAACTGTGGACCATGAGGGTACACTGGATGTGAAACACAAACCAGTTTCCTATACCTGTTCCCAGTCTGAGCTAAAGTTTCCCTATTAAAAATATGTAGCCAGCACTATGGATGGAAATTGTTTGCCTTTTTTGGGTAATATAAGTCTTAATAAAAAAAAAATCAAACAAAAAAAAGAGAACGCAGCTTAAGAGCTTCACACCATTTCTCCCAGTTTGATGATCAAAGGTTCTTTTTGTTCTTTCTGCTGCCCCTGTTGTTTTACATGGAGAAGATTCAGTAAACAGGGAGCGCAGCTGCCCAGGCAGCGGCAGGGAAGAGGATTAAACTCCAGGAGCGCGGCACAGACGGTACCTGGAGGTGACACGTTTTGTTCTGAACATTTCATTAGCTCCCACAAGGCTGACGCCTGTTCATTAGCCACAGACATCCCAGCCCAATTGCCCATGTAGCTCTGTGAGGATCCCACCGCTTCATCCCAACGCTGCCGCATACAAAGCAGGAAGGCTCCAGAAATTTCAAGCCAGCTCCGCAGTAGGAGATGTAATTAGGGACCCTGGCCCATCAATATTTCACAACATCTGCTCCTGATTTGGCTGTGGGATGTTTCTCTGTAGCTCATGTGCGGCTTAAACTTATCTCCTTGACAACTCTTTAGTTTAAACAAAGATTATTTTGGAACAGGAGCTGTCAAAAAACCCCAGCAGCTCCAGGAAGTTTTCTTGTTAAAATATGTTGGCTCGGCAGCACCATCTTCTGTCCTGCCCTTCAAACAGCCTGGGATGTCACACTGCGAACGGGAGCGTGTTTCTTGGCTAGCTCGGGGCGAAGGAACAGTTTGAATAAGACTGAGTTAATGTTTTCCGTGTGGGAGTCAAAACCATAAAGCAGCGATAGCACTACAGATGGGAAGCCCGAGTCCAGCTCCTCAGGGACCGGAGAGCCCTGGAATCCACCGGCAAATTACTCCCAGTCAAGTGCTTTCCTGGGTGAGGCACCTTCACTCTGGTGGCTGTGCTCCTGCTCAGGGGATTTACCAAGGGCTGTGACCCCCTCGCTGCTGCCGTGGCTTTGAAGGGGCAGGAGCTCAGTGCTGCTCGGCACAACCCGCCTGGCACGCTCACCCAGCCACGCTTTCCCTGCATTTTTGCTGTTGGGTTTGCTCAGCTTTGAGGTCATGACATTCCTCCTTGCCGGAGAAGTTGCTTGGTAGTTGCTCTTTGCTTGTGCTGCGTGAATGCCAAGTCCCACTCGGTAAAACCCAGGGAGATCCAGGGACAGGAGAGGAGGAAGGACTCAAGGGAGCCAAGGCAGACAGTGAAAAATCAGGAATTACAGAAAGAGCTGCTCCTTGTCCCACCCTTCCACAGCACATTGGGATTCAGGCAGAGATTTGTGGCATGAAGGTTAAATTAGGAGGGCAGCTCCAGTCATTTCTCATATGTTCCAGCTGGCTGCTATCTCCTCTCAGCATCCTGCACACATCCTCTGGGCTGGCAGATCACTTTACCTCCAAAACCAGCTCTGCTACTTCATCTCACCACTCAGGCAACACCCATGTATATCACTACAGTGTATGCAGGAGAAAGAGAGGCAATATCTGTATTTACCTTTTACTTTAGAGCATTGTTGCAGGCCCTAAGTAATTAATATCTGAGCAGCTCAGATCCTTGTGTGACAATCATCACACAAGAGAAAAGCATTCTTATGAAATATACAACAAAGCCCTTAAATCTAAACCACAGCAACTCTCTTGTAAGAGACACTCTGTGGCAGGATTCTGCAGGACGGCAATCAGTCTCGCTTTAATATACAGATCAGGGGAATGTAAGAAATATTTGGAGAGCAGCCACAGCTTTCACAGCAGCTGCTGCTACGTTTTTGTCAGGATTAAGTTCATTTCAATTATAGAAAGGCTTGTGATCACCTGCTAGGAGGGTTTCAGCCGTTCAGGAGGCCGAGGGTGTGTATACAGCTATATTTAAATGGCAAATGTGCAGCACACTCTGGTACTATCCCATTTGCAGAGCACTCTGCACACAATTCCCTAATTAAGTGTTTAAGTGTAGATTCCTTCTTCCTTTGTAGTGTGATAGGAGTGGATTTTTTAAGGAGGCAATTTAAAGGAAGTGAGGAGAGGAACTAAAATGGACATCATGCTGTGCAACCCTTTGTGCTGCTGCATTGCTCAGGCTATGCCAGGAGAGGGCTAAACATCCTCCCTTTTGGTGCTGCTGCAACCCTTCGCTTCTTACAAGATAGCCATGGAATGTTCTGTCCCAGTGTAAGCACACAGACCCACAGCAAACACTCAAAATGAGAATTTTATTTTGCATAGACATCGATGGACAAGATGCTGAGAAACCCATGTGGAAGCCTGGAGGGAGAAGAGGAGGGGACTGGAAGCTGGGACAGAAAATGGATATCCAAGAAGTGGTCTCTGGTGGGAGGATACACAGTTTCACGTGGCCCTTCTGCCAACCACTGACCCCAAAGGGCTCTTCCATGATGTAACAGCCCAAGCAGCCAGAGCCTCACGGCTGCAGTGTGAAGGGGAAGAGGCTTACAGGGATTGTTCCAGGTTTAAGTGGGTGTTTTACACCATACTTCCAGCCTGTGCCATTTCCTTCCTCGCTCCAAACCAGGTACAGCCACAGACCTCTGCAGCTCCTGAAATTTAATCATATTAAGACTTTGCCCTTCTGTGCCCTTACGTGTAGGAGGTTTGCAGAATTAGCAGCAGATGGTCCCACAAGAAATTCCGGTATCCCTGTGTGACTGCAGGAGAAGGCAGGCAGGGAGAGGGGCACCCATTCACCTCCCACTCCCCATCGGGTGGCTGTAAGGGATGTCACCTTGCAGAGCTGGCCAGCAAGGTCACCACTGATGCTCCTACCATGTCTGTCTTGTTATCATCAGACCCCACAATCACTGTGAAGGTGGCAAAAGAGACAGAAACAAAGAGGCCAAAGGACTTGGCGGCTGAGGCAGAAGGGAAACCTTTCAGGGTGACAACAGCTGTGGGATGTGACTTTAGGTAAGGAGGTCTGGCACCTCATGTTCTCATAGCGCTGCTGGCAGGCAAGTCACAGCTCCCATTTGACCTGGGGAGCAATGTGCCTTGACTGTCCTTTCAAAAATAAATTAGGAAATGGCTAATGCCAATTTTTAACAAGTGTCAGAACAACAGAAGCTTCCTAGCACTTTCCAAAGTGATGCCAGAAGGTTGCTCTCAAAGGAATTAATTTTGTCTAATTAAATATCTTCACAGAGCTCTCCAAGTATCAAACCACAACATCAACACACAGCACTTTGCAGAGTAATGGGAGTCACACTGGAATTGGCATCGTGTGCTGAAGTGTCAACAGATGGAGCAGGTGGTCACGATGGAGGAGTGGGACGACAAACCCCCCTTTCCACTTCTGCCCCCAATGACACACTTCACCCCCGTCTCAGCTCACCCATCTGTTAAATCCATCGAAATACTTCCTACAGCACAGATTTACCCAGAGGGCAAGCTGGCTGCGGTCACAGAGCAGTGCGGCAGAGGCCTTGAGGGAGCTGAGAGCTTTGGATTTTTTGGATGAGGTTCAGATGAGCGGGGGAAGAAGCCCTGGTGGGATCTGGGGGACTGCATCTCACTCTGCACTACAGCAATGGGACCCTCATTGTTTGCACCCCCCGAGCATCCAGGCCTCCCCAAATCTCTGTGGTTTTTGTACATTGCAGCAGAGACAGCCCGGAGGGTTGAGCTGCATCCTGAAGGCAGAGGGCTGCTGCCCTGGAGCATCCCCTTCTTGGATTGCTGATTCACACCAAAAATCAACCAACTTTCCTTCCAGCCTGATTCAGTTACTGTCACTGGCTGCCTTTTTCCTTTTCAAGTCCATAGGAAGTGAAAACCTTATATTACGATCAGTTCTGTTGCTACTCCCAAGTTGCTGTTCTGAACTCCTCCTCTTTATCAAGGAGGATTTACACCCACAGCCACGTTTTGGCAAGTTGGAGAGGTTTCTGACACTTGGAAAAGAGAGCTTTTTAAAACGTTCAATACGTCAACACCTTCCATTTTATAAAACCAGGACTATTCATTAAAAATCAGGTCAAATGAAAAGAAAAAATGCAGGAAATAGCAAAGTCCTCAGAGGGATATAAATAGCCAGTTGAAATTACTGGTGCAGCCTGGTATAACACAGCCATTCCATACAGGCTTAATTATTTCTCCAACTGCTCTGAAATCCCACTCACTTTGCTACCTATTACGAGCATTTACTCTGTTTTTAGGAGACATTTGTACACAGTGCAAGCTCTGGATGAGATTGGACATGGATGCTCCTGGAACATCCTCCCTGCGTCAGCTGCAGCTCGCAGTGCAAACCTGGTGCCTCAGCACTGCACAGGGTCACCTGCCTGCGGACAGGAGCATCTCACCTGCTTAAAAATGCCAGATTACTGATCCCTTGCAGCAGACAACATGATTATTCCAGGGTATTTTGGCTTTTTTAGTGAAGTGACAGGCTCTCAGGTTAATTGTTTGCATGTCGGATGATTTCTGTGGACAGGGATAATCTTGCTGCAGTAGGGGAAAAAAAAATCTAAAAGTGACCTTTCCTTTTGCAAATAATACAGGAGGAGAACAAAATCATCAGTGAAGTGCATCTATATCCATTTAAAGGTTTCTGTTTATGGCATCTCACAGGCCTGATCCCTGTAAATGCCAGGTAATGGAAAGTCTCCCGCGAGTGGACAGGGGCTAAAGAGGATTTTCAGCAGGAGAGGGAGCTCTCTCAGCACCGACTGCTGGGGAACCAACGCTTGCTGCAGGCATTAAAAATGCCAGGGAAAAGCTGTGCTCACCATTTTGTCCTCATGTATTCTTTTGTATGTTTGCAGGAATTTCACAGGCTGTTTAACTGCAGTGATTTGGGGTTATATATCTAGTGACGCTCTATAAATCTAATGGTAAAACGAGCTTCCATGTGGGGTGTGCGTTCATTTGGTCCAAGAAGAAATAACACACCTGCTGAAACACAACAGCTTTTGGAGGAGCTTGGCATTGGACAGGGAGAGCACACTTCTCACATCCCTTAGGGATTTGCAGGTGGGAAACTTTCCCTCATTTCTAAAAGTTTATAGAATGCTAAAAGCTGTGCAAGACACGGCCACACTGATACTGAATTTCTTATTAAAAAAAAATCAGATCAGATGAAAGTATTGATGTCCTTTTGATACAAATACATTTGTTGGGAAGGGAAGGGAAGGGAAGGGAAGGGAAGGGAAAGCCCACATCCTGCTCTGATGGTCAGGGAGGTAGGAGATTAGATAGATAGATAGATAGATAGATAGATAGATAGATAGATAGATAGATAGATAGATAGATAGATAGATAGATAGACGGACAGACAGACAGACAGATGTCCGTATGCCCTTGAGCTCTCTGAAGCCAGAGCTTACGCCAGGCTCAGTCCCGCCGCTCCCGGAGGGGAGCAGGGATGTTTCACTCCCGTTTTCCCCGGTCCCCCGGCCGCTCCCGGAGGGGGGCAGGGATGTTTCGTTCCCGTTTTCCCCCCGTTTTCCCGGTGCCCCGTTCCGCTCGCGACGCGCGGGGGCAGCAGCCGCAGCCGGTTTCGGTTTCCAGCGGGACGGAGACGCCGCATCCCGGGAATGCCGCGGCTCCCGCGGAGCTGCCCCTGCTCTGAATCACAGAACCACGGCTGGTTTGCGTTGGAAGGAACCTTTCGTGGGCTGCGACACCTTCCACTACACCAGGTTGCTCAAAACCCCATCCAACCTGGCCTTTAATGTTTCCAGGGATGGGGCATCCACCACCTCTCTGGACAACCTGTGCCAGTTTCTCCACTCTTGTTATACAAAACCCTTCCTTTTATCTAATCTAAACCATTCCCCCTTGTCCTATCCCGACAGGCCGTGCTGAAAGGTTGGTGCCCATCTTTCATGTGAGCCCCTTTTAGGTATTGGAAGAGGCTCTAAGGTCTCCCTGAAGCCTCCTCCAGGCTGAACATCCCCAGCTCTCTCTCCCCGTCTCCAGAGCAGAGGTGCTTCAGCCCTGTGAACATCTCCGTGGCCTCCTCTGGACTTGCCCCAACAGCTTCATGTCCTCCCAGTGCTGGGAGCTCTGCAGGTGGGGTTTCACCTGAGAGGCAGAGAGGGGCAGAATCCCCTCCCTCCCTTACTGTCCACACTCCGGGATGTGTTTGGCTTTGATGTAGCAGGTCCCAGATTTAAGGACTCCGCGCGGCTCCTGCTGGGTGGTAAAATAGGGCTCTCCTACCTCTCTCCTCTGGGATCCCCAAATGGATCTGTGGAAGCTTAGTTCTATTTTCTCTCATATTTTTTGCGTAATTTCATCCTGAATATTTCAATATTTCATTGGAATATCTGATGTAGTTCAATGCTCCTGGCTGTTAACACACTGAATAAGGCAGATTTTAGCAGCCCTTTCATTACTTTATTTTTCTTGGGGTTTTTGTTCTTTTTTTTTTTTTTTTTTTTTTTTTTTTTTTTTTTTGCAAAAGNTTTGTTCTTTTTTTTTTTTCTTTTTTCTTTTTTCTTGGCAAAAGGATAGTCTCATTTCCAATTTACTGCTGTGGACAAAGCAGTATTTGCAGACAAGGGAAAGATGTATTTCCTTTTCACACTCTGTGTTGGTTCTGGCTGGGTTTCAGGTCTGACCTCTCCCTATACACCACGTTTGTGCCCTGTTGTGGTTGGTGCTGGACAGAAAACATTGCCAGACAAGCAGATCTTCTTTTTCCTCCTTTTCAAGGTGAAAATCCTTGAAAAAGATCCTTATCCTCATCTCAGAACAGGAGGGATTTAAGTCTACTGGTATCGATTTTCTTAAGAAAACACAACATTTTTCATTCTCTGTTGTTTCTTCTCTGCTGGGATATTCTCAGGCACTAGGAAATTGCACAATCCGAATGACTGCTTAACTCAAAATTGCAACAACTCACAATTGCAACAGCCTTTGGAGTGAGCTCATGCCTGACTGCTGAAACAGAATATTCACTGATAGAATATTTGTATGTTTAAAGAAGAAAGCCTACAATATGTACCTTAAAGCCATGACTTATGTTTCAATCTCATAAACAGATGGGGAAAACCATAGGGTTTGTTTTGTTTCTCAGCAGACAAGAGCCATGTTCACCTCTCAGATTTGGGCACAAAGTTTGTGGCAGAAAAATGGCTTTTCAGGACTGATTTAATCTCTCTTTATTTCACAGTTACTTCCACAAGGCACACAGGGGACCTCAGCATTTCACAGTGACAACAGGACTGAGTTGTTGACCTGCCTGTGCAAATCTCCCCAGCCAGCAGCAGCTACAGGTTTAGGGGCTGGAGCAGTCCCAGACCCAGCCAGAAGAAGGAAATGGGACCAGTTGGCCACCTATGAACCAGTTCTTTAATGGAAGCTTTACAGAAGCTGGAACAGCTGGGATTAAAACTGATGCAACTCTCCCAGGAGATCGGTGGTCTCATTAGGTACATATTTAACAGGAATAAATTCCAGTGCTGAGCCAAACCACAGCATCAGAGGTGAAATCAAAGTCCCCAGGGAAACCCAGTGTCCTCTGAGCACTACATTAGTCTCTCACCCACCTCTGGTGTTGACATTCATTTCTCCATGAAAGGGTTTTTGTTTACTTGGGATAATGTGTCATTCTTCCCTGGGGAGCTGGAATTTTAGCCAGGTGCAAGTCATAGCAGGGCTTTGCCAAATGCCCCATGCACTGCAGCGGGTGGCACAGGCGAAACTGCAGTTCCTGGGTGGAAGAGGAGAAGCTGTGGTGCTGGCATTCACCAGCACAGCCATGCTGACAGCAGGGTGAGACTGGGGTGCTGATGTCTGACCCAGCCTGCCGGGAGCTTGAGATGGAGCACAGCAGCCAAAATACCAGTTTCCCCTTTCAAGTGTTCTCCGGGGTGCTACTTTGTCATTACATGTGTCCTGCAGTGGAATGTGCACCCGTTAGTGTATTCCTCCAGAATGAATCAGACAACTGGGACATGATTCTCCACGAGCAGGAAGTAAAGCTTCATTTCCTGTAAATCTGTGTCCTGTATTACCAGACTCCACTGCAAAAAAAAAAAAAAAAAAAAAAAAAAAAAAAAAAATCCCTCCCCACAGCAAGCAGGGAGTGTGTGATGTGATGACACGCACACTAATGAGCGGGCTGAAAGGCAGCTGCCTCGAGCGGGATGGCAGATGGCCACACTCACAGGCTTCCTACCCCCACTGCCTGCAGGTCAAGTGGGAGAAGGAGGGTGTTAGAGGGAGACATATAGAAACTTCTCTTCAGTTCTAAAACACGTCTTTCGGGGTGGTTGCATGTGGCATTGGAGCTTAAAGTGTTGTAGGAGGCGCTGCCAGAACGTGCAGCACGGCATTTCCATAGGAAAGCAGGATGGCAGGGCTGGGCTGGGCTGGCTGCTGTCTCACCTGACTCCACCACTCCAGAACCTCTACCTTCTGCATCTCCTAAACATCCTCAGCAAAGCCTGGAGCTGCAGATGTTGTCACACCAGAACAAGCTCCTGTTGGCTGGGGACTGAGCTGTTTCCAGGCTTTGCCTTTTCTGGGGTAACACAGGAATACATGCTGGGCTTAGAAAATGTATAAATATTGAAAGCAGAAGTGGAGTAACTTCTTTGTAAGAGTGGAAGAGTTGGTAGTCTCCCTCTTACAGGTCGTCTTCCTGCAGTTCCTCTAACATACCCTGGGATGGTCACTCGCCCTGGCATTAAGGCAATGCAGAGAAGGCCGTGGGCTCTTTCTCTTCCCCTGCTGATTTTGTGGTGCACACGCTGTGTGCTGTGTGCTGGATCTGGAGAGACAAACCTCCCCAAGTTCTTGGTGCTGCTGGCTGGAGGCATCTTGCACTCCTCTGTCCCAGTCCTCTATCTCCACTCTGTGTGTGCTGGCTCTTGTGCTCCGGGAACTGATCCATTTGAAAAGTCGAGGAAAAAGGAAAAAGATGGAGTTTGAGCCTAGATGAATCCATCAGTCAGGCTGACAGCATGGCCACTCGATAGCAAGCATCTCCACAAGAGAAGGGGCTGCTTCCTCCTTGAGCAGCAGCTGATCTAGAAGGCAGCTATTGAAAAACATGTTCCATGAGCACTCCTGCTTCCCTCCAGCCCCATCTGCTGTGTCCCAACCCAGCAGTGCCCCTGCTCTGCTGTTGGGTGCTTTCAGCCAGGGCTGAGCTGGCTGGAAGCTCCTGGTGAGTTGTCAGCTGAATTCATCCCTGCCCCAGCACCCTGGGTAGCTCTGTGTCACCAAGGGTGGCGAGGACATCCGTCTCTTCCCTTAACACTACAATGGATTTGTGCCCAATTAAAATGACTATTAACTGTGGCCTTCATTAGTAGGACTGACAATGGAAACTTTTAATCAAGTGTTTGTCTTGCAAAGAGGCAGAGGAGAGAAAGGATCACTTCTCCATTTACCACGGATAAGTTACGAAAAAAAAACCAACCTAAAAAAAAACCCCCATGAGTAATTTGAGTGCAATACAGCTGGATTTTAAAATTCATGATTTAGTCGTAGGAGGGAGAAAATATATTTTAAATCCTTGCTTTCTCCGCCCAGCCAGATAAGTTTAGCAAGGATCAGGTTAAAGTGGTGACTATTTTCCTTGTTGGCTCGAGTGTTTCTGCCAGAACTGGATTTTTATGTCCTATTTATAAGGGGGCTGGAGGAGGGGAAAGGTGCTGTAATGGAAGTGCTGACACCACTTCAGCACAGGGCAGCTCTGCTAATGGTGCCCACAGAGCTGGAGGAGCTCACTTGGCAGCTCATACAGGGCTGACAGAAAGGCTTTTTGAAAATAACTCACTGCTCCAAAAATAAACGCAAAAAGCTCAACCTTCTACACAGTGAATGGGTGGCAAAATTGCTCTCAGCTTTATGGGAGTCCCAGGACATTGTCCAGGGCTTCCCCAGCCAGTGCTGCCATGGGATGGGGTTAATTACTTGAGGTGTGGTGGGAATTGTTGGGTGTGATTTAATAACATTCCACATCTAAAATAGGAGGGAGGAAAAACTAGCTAAGCCGGAATAGCCCGGGCCTTGCTGAGGGTGGAGGCTAAGTAGGGTGCAAGGGTAAAGGTATCTTATCTATGCTGTGTTCTTCTGTCCCCAAGGAGAGCTGCTGGCCCTCAAATGCCCTCCCAGTCCCACAGCCCACCCATCGAGGACTGTCCCAGGCTCCTGTGATCCCACCCTTGACTTCCTGACACAGTTATTTTTCATAACTGTGATCACTTTTGCTTGTGTGGAGTGGAAATCTGTTCCCAGGGAGGAGGAACAAAGGCTGGGTGCTTTAAGCCACCATGCTGTGGGCTTTGGGTAGTTTCTGGTGATGTTTTTGGAGGAGCTGCCTTTCTCTTTTCTCCCGTTGGAATGCACGTTGTGCCACAAACCACAGGGCAGGGCAGAGCAAACCCGCTGCAGGTGTGGGCAGCAACCGCCCTGCTCCACATGGCACAGACCCAGGAGAGCTGGGCTACAGAACAGAAGCTGCTGTTTAACACCTTGTGAAAATGCTTCAGCTGGGGACACCACCATTTATTTGATTTTTCAAGAAACCAAGTCCAAAACTGAGTTTAATGCAGTCAGCTGTTTGCTGTGGGGAGAACTGTGCAAAAATCAGGAAGTTCTCAGGGTTGCTGAAGCAGAAATGCTCATTCAAGCCACAAAAGCTAAAGGGAAATTTAAAGGAGCCTGGGCCTTTCAACAAGAAATTGTTCTTTTTACATAACGAGTGTTTTAGCAGGGAGATGACACTTTGCCAGCAGGACTCAGAGCACTGGGATTGCAAGGGATGCTTAGGAGGTAGGAGAGCAGTGGGGCTATCACAAGAGCTGGGAAAACCAATTCAAAATGTGTACTTCAGGCGAACTTCCACAGTTGGGAGAAGTGTAGGGGTTACTTGAAAAGCAGGCTGTGAAGAGATGTTTTAAACTCAAACCATGTTAAGGTGAAAAGCCCCAACACAGGACTGTGTCCAGCGAGGCCCAGGCACAGTGCAGCACATCCCGAACTGCCTTGTCCTCCCTTTCTGTGGAAAATGTGTTTATTTAGTGGTGGCCAGTGCTGTGTTTACCCATTTCCCTGTGACAACAGTGTCCACTGGGTGGAAACCCAGGTTGCATTAGCAAAGCTAACAAAGCTGGGGCTTCTCTGCCTTCCCTCCCTTGTCTGTGTTGACTGAGATGAAACCCTTTTGCTTTCTTTGTTTCAGAGCACAGCCTTGGAAATGCAGTAGAAAATATCCTTGATTCCCTCCAGCCGAGCAGAGGCTGCCACAAGGGCAGGCCCATGCCTGACCACTGGTCCTCTGTGCCACCAGATGTCTTTATGTAACCCCAGCCCTGGACCAAGATTAGCTTTCACCGGAATGCAGGTCTGCAGCTATTCCAGAGGGGCTCTGCAGGAAGCCTTGTGTGCTGCTGGAGGGTTTCATTTCATTTCTCTGTACAGCTTGTAAAAGGCTTCTTGGAAACCAGATCTTTGCATTTTACTTGAGTTCACTTATCTGGCAAAAGCTGTTTCAAGTTACTCTTTCCGAACAGTATTAAATGAATCCTTAGGTAAGAAGGAAACAGCAACAAGTACTGTGTATCTTTGTTGAGAACTCAGTGCTTCTAATTACCTTCCCCCCTTATAAGATTTAGTATCGAGGTCTACAAAATGAGGTCAATCTCTATTAAATATAATGACTTTCCCTGTGGAGCTTGCAATGAAAACAGCTTAACAAAGGTTTCTATTTAAGGGAGAGGAAGTTTCTATTACAAAGTAGTCCCCTAACTTGGTGCAAGGGCTTCATTTTCATTTGCTGGCTACAACAAAGTGAAAAGATTTGGGTTGAGGCTTTAACCAGTATTTATCTCAGAAAAAACCAGGCAAGTCAATACATGAAGATAGGGAAAAACAAAAGTGATGTTGCTGTAGGAGCTGACCTAGAACCAGTCTGACATGCAACATCTGTGATCCTGAGCCACACCAGGACCCCCAGGAACTGCATGCAGTGAGCAGAAGGGTGAAAGCAAGGAGAGCAGGTCTGCCTTTTCCTTTTTGCTGCAGGCTGGACACAGTTCCCCACAGGGTGCCCCAAAGAACAGACAGTGTGGTCTGCTCCTGCAGGAGATGAAATGAAAATTGTACGGGATACAGGAGCTAATTTTGACGACTGGGAAGAGCACTGTTTGGTGCTGTGCTATCTTCCTGGGCAGCTCCTGTGTACCCTGGGGTCAGATCCTGCCCTGCCCAACCGGTAAGTCTGCATATTGCTGATTTTCAGAGGTGCAGTGCCTCAAACTGGCTGTTTGGTGCTCCTGTAGCTATTTGTGTGGCTTTTTGGCTTGGTATTAAAAGCTAGGTAAGCACAATGCTGTCTTAATAACTAAATTCTCTTTGACGCCAGAAATGGAGGTAAATATGGCCATAATTTTTTTTTTACAACTGCTGTTGTCCTGATAGCAGCGCAACCACTGCCAAAGTTTGCTTTTTCTTTAAGGGTATTTTTTTAAAATTCCTGCAGCCTTGCAGGCAGGAATGTGCCAGGCAGCTGTTAAAACACTGCGCCTGCCAAGCACAGGAGGGTTATTTCGGCATCAGCCCCCAGCACGTACGAGCTGCGCTAAAGTTGCCATGTTTGAGCAGTTCGAGAGCACTGCATCGAGAGCAGTTCGAGAACGGCAGCGCCGGCTCTTCAGCTCTGGCTGCTCTGCTCCCCCCTTCCCTCGCAGCTCAGCTCGCTGCCCTCCACTCCTGATCCCCGCAGCCGGCTGGAATAGCATGCAAATGATATTTCATTGTATGAATGCCCCAGCGTGCGGTGACGCACTGCGGCCTCCTCGCAGGAAACACAGGCTGACCCTGGGGCGCGCTGGGAAGTGGGATGCAGATCAACCTTCTCCACCAGCGGCGGTGCTCGCCCTTTAAGAAAAATCCTGCAGTAATTTTCCATTACCCTGCACGGTCCTGTCTACGTGGCAAGAATTGTTTGTGGAGGCTGGAGCATCACGGGTGAGGCGCAAGCCCCAATCCGGCTGCCGTTGCTTGGCTACGCGCTCCGCATGCCGGCAGCACACCAGGCTCCTGGGAAGCACCTTTGTTCCCGAGAAGGGATTTGAGTTGTGTTTTCATGCCGAAAGCTGGGGACAAATGCTGCTTTTCTCAAGCAGCCTGGCAGAACTGGGCTTTCCAAACAGCACGAGCCAGCCAAAACGCTCAATAGTGATAATAATAATATGCATCGAGTCCATCTCTTGTGACGGTTTCTCTTCCTTTGCACAAGGAAATATCCTGTAATGAGCTCGTGATGTTTGTTTGCTGTTGCACTGATCATAACAGTCACTTTATCAAGGCAGACATACTGTCAGCAAAATCCTCCTCCGCTCTTGTTCTTTCCATCTAATAAACCAGACGGATCGCTGTTGTTCTGCAACTTGATAAGCAGATTACTTTTTTTAATGTAAGCTCTGGAGTCCTGACAGGAGTGTTGTCTGAAATGCCTAAAATATTTCAAATGCTACCAGCAAAATCCGCAGCAGCAGGAGGAGCAGGTCTGTGTGCTGTCCCTGCTTGCTGGGGCTTAGCTTTAAGTATGGCAGCAGCGTTAGTGCAACAGGCATTTCCATGATGTCTCGAGCACAGCTTCAGCTCCAGGATAGCTTATTTTATCTGTGTGAGGCTTGATACTGTCACTAACAAGAGTTCTGTGTTCCTGCTAGCAGCCTATGCTGCCAAGGTCTCTCCCAGCATCAGCAGCCAAACCTATACTGGTAATTGTCACAGAAACAAGTGTCCCACCCCACAAGTTCCCCCTACTTAGGTAATGCTGCCACTTCCCTTCTGCAGCAGCTCCAGGAACCTTCAGGAGTTGTTCCCCATGAGGAGTGAATGAAAATGTCATTTTGGGGTGTCTGGTTACCACTGGAAACCTGAGAACTGAAAAATTTGGTATGAAGTGGAACACACTGAGCATCAGCCTTAACTCTGCTTCATGGAGTATGTGGCCAGAGGGGAATTTTGTGCTGGAGTTCTGACATCCTGCATCACACAGATGAACAAACCTCACCCAACAGAGCCCTGGCACAGCTACACAGGGGACCACCTACCCAGCTGCACTCCTTGGGGAGCTCTACATGGATCGTGGCTTTGAGGCGTCTCCCCTGGGCACAGGCATAGCTCGCCCTGCAGCCCTGTCACCCTGACACGTGTGTCTCCTAACCACAACCTCTCTGAGGTTTACAGTTTAGAGATGTCAGTTTCCTGCAGTTTCTCTTGCAAATTAGCAACGGTTCTCTGCTTTCTGGGCTCCCTTTTGGTCCTGTTTCCTCACACCCAGCCTTTCCACCACCTCCTCCTCATCCCTGCTGCTGAGGGCTCTGTTGCTACCACCCAGCATCTCAGCTGATGCCCCGACCATCTGGGGACCTGCACAGCGTTCCCCACCTCCGGGAGAGCCATGCAGGAAGGGCGGAGCAGGGCATGTTCAGCAGCAATGGCTACGTGCCACCTGTCACCTGGAATATGCTTGTCCTCCATCAGCGAAGTGTGCCTTGTCTGATGGGAACGACTGAGCAGATGTTTAGGAGGGTGAGTTTCCGCATCCCTAGGTCAAATTTTCCCATACGGGTAACTTGATGGTTAGAAACAGCACCTTATCCACATTACACACGGCTTGGCTCTCTGCTCAGTTAACTTTTTGACTTGTTTTACCTGTCCTTGGATTTGTTTTTGTTTGTTTGGGTTTTTTAAAGTAAACTACTGCCTCTTAGTATTAAAAAAAAAACATATCTAAGAAAAGATGAGTTTGGCTTTTGAAAACCGGTTGTTAGTAGTAGCTCTTTTCCTGTTCTGTGTGTTTTCAAAAGTGAAAAGCAGTACTTGGGAACTCTTTTTTTCAAGAAGGCACATAAGCACAGAGGTGTGCAAAAGAGGGTCCCTTTCCAAAATATATCTGCTCTGTGCTGTGTCTACTCTAAAACACCACCACAGCTGCCTTTGCTTGGGATATGCTCCACACAGGAAAACGCGGAGGATCCTAAGTGCCAGGAGGAGGGTTTGCCTCCCTTGTTTGTGCAGTGAGGAATGTGGGTGAGTCACTGCCTTATTTGAGGAATGAAACCTTCCATCCCAGCGCCTTCTGCCTTTGTTTGGTTTTAGAACTGCAGTGCTGTTGAAGGTAACCCACTCCTGTGGCTTCTCTGGGGCTCAGGTTTCACATCTGGTTTCACGTTTTGTATTTCGTTCTTGAAAGCACAGAGATGGGACTGTACCTTCCCACGTGTGATCCAAAATCCATACGATCCTGAAGACTTCAGCAGATCAGAGGAGGCAAACCCCCAGTCGGTCCCCAGTGAGCCAGGCTGGTTTCCAGCACAACCAGTGCAGCAGGGTGTGGCTCTTGAACAGCAACGTCCCTAATTAAAACAGGCAAATTCCAACGACAAAATTAGAACAGTCTTTGAGGTCATTTCGTCTCAGGAAGGCAAGAAAAGCAGAGAAAGAAAAAATGTGCTAGAAAGACACAAAACCCAGAGCACAGTTTTCTAACTTTTCCAGCTTTCAGCGATTTAAGCTTAGGGACCTGTGGCGATTTTGTGAATGAATTATCTGATTTCAAAGGTTTTTAAATGCCTTAAATGATATTCCTACTTTAGAAAATGAAGTCCTTACTTTATGGAGATGATTAAGTATGAGTTTCAGTTCTTTCTTTTATGTTTTGTAGATTGAAAAAAATATATAAAAGACTCTTCATACGTAATTGTGCCATTTCCATCAACTGCAATTTGACATCTAAACCTGATCTTTTTTCCACATATACTAGATGGTTTCATTTTTCGTGGGTTTTTTGTTTTTTTTTTTTTTTTTTTACACTTTAAGTCTGCCAGTTATTCCCAAAAGCCCAGTATTTATATTTATTCCATAGCAAGCATGTGACTGGTATGACTGCATAATTATATCAAAATGAATTTGAGTTCCTTTTGTTGCAAAATGTTCCAGGGCTACAGATAGGTTTTGAATGCGTAATAAGCTCCGGGTATTGAGATTACAAGAGAAACTATCTGCAAAATCCTACGGATTAAGGTCATGCATGAGATATTTAATTCTCCCTCCTGTGAGGTTTGATGGCAAGATAGTCTGTTCCCACTGACTTCTTAAAATGAGAAAGCTTGAAAAATTGACCAGATTCTGTCAAATTTGCTTTGCTGCTAGTGGAGTTGGAGGTGTTGAAGAAACAGGGAACTGTGAGGAAAGAAAGAAGCAGAGACCAGGAGGGTCAAAATCCCTGCTGGTTCACAGCTTGGAAGTGAGGAAAGACACCAAGATGACTTTATTTTTCTGCCACAGTTCGATCCACTATAGAATTCTTTATATCAGAAGGGGCAGTTCTTCCCTCTGTTGCTGTGACTCCAGCAGTGTCTCAAGGCTGCAGTTGGGACCAAGCCTCTGTTGTGTCGGGCCAAAGAATGTGTCCTTGAGGGTAAAGGATGCAAAGTGAGGATGGGAGAGATGTGAGGAGCAGAATGGAGGTCATGGGGGCAGCACCTCAGTCCTACAGAAATCCAGTCATATCTTGCCCTGCCCTGAGATGTATGTATGATCAGGCAATACACCACAGAGACCCGATGGAAGGTAAAACTGGGTAAAACTCTCTGGGGGACAGCCAGTCCCTGAGACCATTGCTGTCCTCCACATCTGCCAGGAGGTGGATTTAGTGAATTCTTTTTTTATAGAGGTGGCCATTCTTCTGCTTTTTTTTTTTTTTCCTCCATAAACTATTGAAAATCATCTGATGGGAATAACTTCCAGTAATTGATTGTGTCACACAAAGGGGGTATATCCTTACAGAGAACAAACCACCCTGGGTTTAACTTAAATATGGATCAGCTGCATGGACTGCCTCTCCAAAAAAGGTGTGGATGTAACAATTTCACCCTGTTGCAGGCATGATTAGTCACTCGTGTCCTTCATGCCGTCTGTAACTAGGGCATTGCTGCTGCCTCACTGCCTGTCCCAAGGAGCCTGGGTGGTGTCTGTGCAAACGCCACTGGGCTGAGGAAAGCGTGGAGAAATGCAGCTCTCAGCCTGGGATATATTTAGTGAATGCAGCTGTGGGAGGCAGCAGGAACAAGAGAGCTCTTGTATTGCCTGTGCTCTGACAGCTCACATGCCTAAATACTCTGCTAGT
>VZTJ01001640.1:1220352-1302232 GCA_013397795.1 Orthonyx spaldingii | reverse complement strand
CGCCGGGCTGCGGAGCGCTGCCCGCGCCGCTCCCTCGCCGGGCGGGCGCGGGGCCGCCCTTGACCGCGGGCAGGGAGAGCCGGGAGCAGCGCCCCGTCCTCGGGGCCCCGGGTGCCTGCCAGCGGGCTGCTCTTCGCGGGGTAAGTGCCGGAGTCTTCGGGCTCCTCATTGTCCTTTGTCCTTGGGAGGAAAAACAAAATGTCCTTGGAGCCGGGAGGGGGAGGGGGCGCTGCCTCTCCCTGCCCCCCCTTCCCCCCCGCCGCTCGCTGAGGGGACCTGCGGGTACTCTCGGGGACCCCCGCCCGTGCCTGAGTCCGAGCAGGGCTGAGGGGGAGCAGCGGGACAAGGGGAGCCCCGGTGACCCTCGGCGACTGCGGGCGCTCCCCTCTTTCTCCTGCAGCACTCGGGGGGCTCCCCACGCCACGTCCCCGGTGCAGCCCCGGGGGGAACAGCGGCGGGTTTTGGCTCCCCTGTGCAGCACCGAGCACACGGGGGGGCTGCAGACCGGTTCCCCCCAGCGCAGCGTGCAAGGGGGGCATCTGCAAACCAGCCTGGAACTCCAATGCAGCAGTGGAGGGAGGGGGGAGAGGTGAAAGCTGTACGACATCATCACTGAAATGTTTAGCCCCGTGTCAATGTAAAGAGCGTTTCTTGCACGTCGCCGGTCGGATGGGGATACGTTTTCGTAGTTTCTAAGAACAAAGACGCCATGTCCTTTTCTCTTAAAAATAAAACTTGGAGTGTTTTTTTGGTGGGGTGTTGGCTTTTAACTCTTTGTAAACCAGTAAGAGAGAAACAGGCTGCGGATGAGACAGATCGGTACTTTATGAAACAATAGAGAGAAATTGACTTCACTGGAGAAACAGCAATTCAGGTGCAGAACTTTAAAAGAAAACTCTCGGGAATTACCTGCAAATTCGATTTTGCAATTAAAACGGCGATGTAGAAACTTAAAAGCTTGAGAAAAACAAAGCTTGGTCATGCCAAGTCTGCAGTTTAAAGTTGGCAAAATACTACAGTTGTGATTTGGGCGACACTACAAAAAGAAAAGAGAGTTACTTAAATACGAATTACACGACAAGGAAACTGATGAGTTTATGTCTAACATGGAAACCTTTTAAAAAACATCTACCGGGTGTCAGGTTTGGTTTTAGTATTCAGTTTATAGATCTTTCAGAGACCTCACTGTTCTCTTTACGAAACATTTTAATTGTCGTTTCGGTGTTCTGATAATTTAGAAGTTGTACAACACCTATTGCAAGACTTTCTGAAAATGCAAGTTTAAATATAATGTCTGACGTTTGTTTTGGGTTGGCTCGCATTCAACAATTACCAATTTAAGGTTAAAATTGTCATTCTAAATGTATAAGAAGTCTCTGTAGTAGAGTAAGAAGTAAATATTAAGGACTTTAGTTTTAATTGGAGGTTGTGTATAGCCATTTTTGTTGGATTTTAATGGTGTACACTTGTGCAAGGTTATGAAACTCTGTGGAGATTTTAAATACTGCAGTTGGAGGTAAATTTACATTTTTCGGTACTTCCTCTGCAAATAGGAATCTGTCATTGCAACAATTGAAGTTAGCCTTTTTTTGGAAATAGAAATGCAAGTTTCAGCAGCCATTGGACTTCTCTCACCTTTATGCAGACTGTTCGGTGTCTTTATTTTAGATTTGGATTGTGGTGGTTTTATAACCCCAGCAACAGTTCTGCAGTGTAGAACAGGTTCTGGCATACACTTTGCCCTAAAGAAAGTTCTAGCTTTAGGTGGGTGTCTGCTGGATTTCTCTTTTCTTAAGTATGTTAGAGGATAATTTTTTTAATAGTGTTGACTGGTTTCTTTTAACAGCTGAAAATAAAATAGCAGGTACTTGTTCAGAAAGTAAATTGCTTGCAATTTGTAGTGTGTTTTATTTAATAGTTATGCAGCCTTTTTTTATATTTAAGGTATAGGGGTTTGAATTTTTATATCTTCTAATCCAGCATTAAAATGTTTTTTTAAAATTGTGTATTTACAGAATGATTCCACACTTCTAGAGTATGAAGTAGTGCTGGTGATAAATATAACTGCTGTAAAATAAAATGTTACGGCTTTTCACAAAATGCAAGAAAAGTTGGCTAGAGGTAGTGCAAATATGGTGTTCCGTGTGGTAAAAGAGCATAGTTTGAGATCTGATTAAGGTTAAAGAAGCTGAAGGCTTTAAAACTATATTCTGAAGGGCAAAAAATGTGTTTTTTTGGGAGATGAAGTAACTTAGGACTTAAAATTCAGAGAAGCCATTTTAAAATAACTTTGCTATCAGTAGAGGTTTTAATTTTATATAGCCTACTTCTGAAGACTTCCATGTGTTAAAAAAAGTAAAAGGGCTGAGGGATATTGTGTGATAAATTACTCAGTAAAAAAAATCTTAAATTGGCATTTTAGCTTTAAATCTTTCAAAATTAAAGTAATGGGAGACAGAAGAGCAGACTGCAGTTATTCATGAAAAACACAGATCATGCATGTTGTATGTCAGTCACTCATCTCCAGTGGGCTTTTCTTCAGCCAGGAATGTACAGCCACCCGTACTTTTATTTTTAGAGTTCAGTTTCAAAGATAAAGTTACTGCTATCATAAGTTTTTCCTGACTTAATAATTACCTAAAGATCAATATATTTCAGGCACATGACTTGTTCCGCTTTTCTAAAGCCAAATACTGAATATTTTTTTACTTTGTTTTTTCAGGTAGAATTTTGTGAACAAAACCTTATTTCGTGACTGGCTTCCAGAGGATTCGTTCCTGCCTTATTTTTCTTAGGTAAGAATGGTTATACCTTGTGTTAATATGTTCATTTCGTTATTTTTTTGAACTGGAATTTGCCTGTTTGCTACAGTGCAAATAGGAAGGAAAAAAATCATTTTTTATGTGAAGAGAAAACATTTTATAAATTGTCTGGACTTCTAAAAAGCTTTTCTTTGCAGTTATAGGTAGACTGTTTTCAAATAACGTCATGTTTATGTGCTGCTTGCATATAGATTTTAGTTTACCAAGGGTATTTAATAAGTGGATTATTTTTATGATATATGAATGTAGATATATTTGTATTGTATTTGGTGAAAAAGGACAGTATTTGCATAGAAACTGAACTTCCGTATGTCCTGTTTCACCAGTGAAAACCTGCATTAAACTTTGAAAATGGTTTAAGTTATGTATTTCATGAGTTTGTAGCATTAATATTTGGGGATACTGTAGAATTTGTATATAAAAGTAGTAACCTGAGACTTCAGGGATTTGTAGAGAAGGAGATTTTTGGGGCCTATTTCTTGTTTTTGGAGGCTGATGCTTAAAAACAATAGAATATTGGTTTTGTACTGTCGGTAAAACTTTCATTTATTAAAAGTCATCTCCTTATGTGTTTTCAGAAAGTTTGTCAGTCAAGAATGTTGGGACTTAGCTGTCTGTACCTTATTGTCAGGCAAACCTGGTTTTGTTGTTTTTTTCCTTTAAAGGCTTTTACTGGATATTGTTCTTCCAAAGATTCAGATGACTGAATGGGCAAAAGACCTTGAGCAAAATTCTGTACTGTGCGTGCCAGGTACGTTACACTGTGTTGTGAGTTTTTGTTTGTTTTGTGTTTTTTGTTTTTTAATTATCCTGGAAATATTTTTTTTTCAAAATAAACATTAAACATTTAAGCTTCAGTGTTTTACCTTGTTGAATTTATTTTCTTTCAAGCTTAGTGCATTTGGAAACTGTTGGTGTGTACATACTATAGCAATGTTAACGTCTCCTGCATCTTCCAAGACTTTTATGGTCACTCATAAATACAACTTTTTAACAATCTGCAATGACCATGTTGTCACGTGGTAAAGCCAAAGGATTGTCATCTTCTAAGGACATTGTCTAATCAAACTTCAGCAATGCTTTTCCTTAGTTCAAGGTATTGGTTCATTAGCAAGAGACACGCGTAAGCTTTTCCTTTTCAAGAAATTGTTTATACAATAAACTTTAAAATTCTGGTTTTGGTGTAAATTTTACTCTAAAAGTCTAAAGGGGCACCCAGTTGTTACGAGGTATCTTGCTCTCCTCCTCACAGTGCAAACAAAGCAGCTTTTTAATGTTTTCTTCTTTAATTTATTTTAGTCTTTAACAGTTAAGTTTCTGCATTTAGGATCAGAATAAGATGTTGCCTTTGAGTCGGGCTTTCACCACTCTATAATTAAAAGTTGGGGATCCTGTTTGCCTGTCTGAGCTGGCTCCTTTCTGCAGCTTCCCGTACTCTTGTGCTTCGGTGCATGCTCAGGACCTCAAAGCGTAAAGCGTCCTCATGAAGACATTTGTATCAGGATTCTCAAAAATACTCATGATGATTTGCTTTTTAAAATTACGTAATTCATCATGCTAACTAAAGAATACAGTTGTGAACACCCACCTGAGTGCAACTGTTCTTTTTGGCTTGGGTTGAAGCCTTCAGTCTGTTCATACGAAAGAAATTCCACCCAATTTTCCATAAGCTTTGCAAAAATATCTTCAGGTTATAATAAACCTTTATCTGCAGTGAGTCATTGCTGATGTGCAAGGTAGAGTTCAAATTATATTTATAGATATTGGACATTTGCCACCATCATGGACGTTCTGCAGCAAACACAGCTAACGAGCAAGGTGATATGTCAGTGTGTTTCTGCAACTTCGTCGTGTAACTGTCGGTTGGGAAGTGTGAGAACTATGAGTTTGTGTTAGAAATGATCTCATACCTTAAGAACTACAGGGCATATCTAAAGTCCCACGTGAATGTTCAGTTTAGAGGGTCAAAAATCATAGATCCTGCACAGTCTATTACGATAAAGGCAAGACCAGCCTGAGTCACACCAAAGTCTGATGGGATTGAACCTGTCAGACTCGACTTAGATTGCTAATATTAAATTCTGAAATGTCTGAATCTGCAGTTTCTAACTGACCCGCTCTTTAAAAAAAAGTAGAAAAATAAAAATTAAAAAACACAGTGCTCAGGAGCACATCTTGAATTACCTGAGAATTTTCTGATAACTATGGAATTGAGCACTTTGATCTTAATGGTCTTGCATCTTTCCAGCAGTGTCCTGGTGCTGATTGTGCTGAATGGACATTGCAATAACAGCAGCTTTAGCTGTCCCTTTTGTGAGCTATTTGGAGTTGCCTGTTCTTAGAACAACAACTTGTTTTCATCCAACAAATGGTGGCTTCACCTCTAGGTTAAGTAGTCCCCAGTGGGTTAGTTGCACACTGCTGGGGCTTGAGGGAAGTTCCAAGTTCATGGCTGCCCTACAGTGTGGTCATGAGGATCGAGGTGGGTCAGGAGCATCTCTCAGGTTGAATCCTGATCTTTGCAGGAGAGGAAACTGTTCCTCTGGGGATATGAACCTGTATTAAATATTGTCATAGAATTGATTTTTGTAGCATTGACAGCATACATGGAAGAACACTGGTGATACACGTCGTCTTTTCCAAAATACTTTGTTAATTAAATAATAAATACAGTAGAAAATGTGATACTAGGTGAGAGCTTTTGGGTGTCTGACCTCACCTCTTGCTGTCACAGGAGATGCTCTGTGTGAGGGTTGGTGCCAGTCTTTGGGGTAAGGAGCTGTTGGACCTGTGACGCAGGGCAGGTTTTGTGTGGTGTAGGCTGTACTGCACCTCAAGTGTCTGTAATTTCAAAAATAAGCCACAGCTATTAACTACCTAAAAAAAGTAAATTCATGTTTATTTTTAAATAGGGGATGGATTTTTTTAATCACCCAGGCTACAACAATTATGGCAAATAGTCTGATTAAAAGCTTTTGACATTAGATACAGGAAATACAGCTGTTAACATGAAAGGTTAATTTTTTTCAGCCAAGACTTGTATTTCCAAGCTCTGGTTTCTGGCTCGTGGCATAAACCTGTAGCTGTGGTGATTAGTTCTGTAGTTCAAGACATAATATGTTTTGGATGTTAAAATTAAAAACTCAAAATAGTGGTATATTCTGTGACAGTGAAAAAATAAGTAATGTGAATGAAATGTAATACATTATCAACATCCTGGTGCTGTTTTTACAAAACTCATTGTTTGGTTCATCCACTCACTCTCAAGAAGAGAAGTGTCACTACTACTACTGCGTGATACCACTCTGACAAACGTAAGATTCCATTAGCACAAGTGTGCTGAGGTCGGAAGAATGCAACTCCGGTGGAGTCTCTGTAACACTTCCATTAGAGGAAGATTCGTTGTGGTGACAGCCATATTAAATATTGCCCTCATTAAAGTTTCTGTCAAACTACCATAGCTGTGTGCTTGCTCAAGAGCTAAAGAAAACGAGAACCAGCTTGAAAGCAATGATGGATGTGTAGCTGTGCTGTGCGTTATTAAAAACCGCCAAGAGCTGTAAATTGAGAATCTTCCAATCATTACCTTCACCTGTTTTCATATATTGGATTGTAGTTTTAAGTGGCCATTTTTGAGTGAGAGGATTCAAAGGGTCTAAGTAACTGTTTAGCTGGTGGATTTTTCATGCTTTGGATGACTGGTGGATGCCTCATGGATGATCAGAGTCGAGCAGCCATGTTGTGTTTCTTCTAAAATGGTGGATGGGCACTTCACAGAAGTTCTGTGCTTCCATTTAATGGCAGCTGCTTGTGCACATTCAAATACATTTAAAAATATCATTAATATCTTTTTAAACCTCTAAGTTTCCCATTCATTAGGATAGTCTACGTCCTTCTGCCAGTCTACTGTTTTATTTTTTTTTTTGTAATTTTCCTTTTTAAAGGCTTTTTCCATAATAATAGTTTTAAGTAAATTGCATCAACAAAGAAATTACAATCCTGTTCATCCCATCTTTCTTTCTACACATCTGAGTAGCTATCAAATGGAAGAGAAGAATTTAGAGGATTGCACAGTATGCTGTCACTGGCTAGGTTCATTAATTTTTATGTATTTGGGGCTATATTTCAATATAATTAGATTCTGAGAGATAAGAAGTGGTTTGCTTGTACGTGTCAGGAGGATAAAGTTGAATGGCTCATTGCACATAGTTGAAATTTACAGTAAAACAGGAGGTCATGAGTTGTTTTAGAGTTTTAGGTCTTGCTTTAATCTTGCTACCTTTCCATAAGGTAACTGTGATTAAAAATTTATTGATACAGATTGCCAATAGGCGTTTTCAAAGATAGGTTTTCACATTTGGACCTTGCCCATACATGAGTAACTTTGAGACAGATAATTTGTTCTACATAAACGTGTTATATAATTGCCTTGCATTCAGCTGATATATCTTCTCAATAAAAAGAACATTTTATTTTCTACTGTGAAGGGCAAGTTAGTTTGCTTAAGCATGCTTCCACTTGAATCCTGATGAGTCTTTTTTCAAAAATTTCAAGTAATATCTTTTTTTGTTGTTTCTCAATGGATTCGTGTACAGGACTAGGTCTGAATTTCTTGGGTTGTTTCCAGGTTCTTTAATAACAGGTTTCTTAGTGATACTTCAATTTTTTTTAAATAAAAACAACTTTTGTAGTAGATGCTGAGACCTGGGAATGCTTGGATTTTTTTGGATTTTTTTTCATGTGAGGGCTTTTGTAATAAAAGCTAATGCTCGGTCTTGTAGACTTTAAGGTCTAGATGTCTTTTAAATTTATTTTAATTCAAGTATTTTAATATCCCATTTTCCCTACAGATGTGTTGAGGAATTGATTTACTCACTGTAAGCAAAATAGCTGCTCTTGGTTGAAGCACTGGTAAGTTGTTATTCCTACTAACATTTACTTTTTAGCTTTAACAAAACCCCAGCAGCCACACATGGCTATAATGTTGAAGTGGCTGTAATGTTTTGGCTGAATACATTCTGAAGTTCATTAGTGTATGGCCACGGGTGCACATGTGTTTCAGAAAAGCTCAGTTGAAAGAACCCCTGGATCTCTCCTGCTGGGCCCTTAGGAAATGAGCAATACTTGGACAGTGCTTCCTCCCTGTCTGCCTACAGAACAGCTTTCAGATCTGATTGTAGTTCTGGGGCTTCCATGATTCGACTCCAGATTTCACTGAGAACTTTTATATCACAGTTTTGCTTGCTCAGAAGGGGTTTTGGTATGCAGATATCTGTCTCTAGAGAGGTACTGCACACAATTTGGATAACAAATGGTGTGGAAAGTGTAGCAGGAGGAACTTGCCGTGCAAGCATCTTGTGTTGTCCTTACGCTTCTGTCAGGATCACTGAGAGCTTTGAGCAGACAGTTACTGTCTTCTGTTCTACAATTGTTCTGTTTCTGTTCTTCATTCACAAAGCTCTGGCTTTGCACAAAATGATAAATGCCAGTACAGTTTCCTGTATTTTTTTTAAATTAAACTGCTAGCTGATAGACTTGAAATCATTCGTCATATAGTCAAAACACAAAATTGGCAGGCTTGAGTAGATAAATTAATTCAGTTCTATACTGGATGAATATAGGGACAGAATTTTTTCCCATTTCCTTAACTAAAAGGAATTTGGTCTTGACCTTTTGTTGTCTCTGGCACATTTTGTGACTTTCTTGGGAGTTGCCTGTTGAAAGACACAAGCCTTTTGTCTTCCTGTCTGCTTAAAATTCAGACTCCTTGATTCTGCATATTTAATTAGGGCATCCATTGCATTTTGTGTACATGGATTAACTGTTTTTTGTGAGAAGCTCTATTCCTGTAGCACTGTGCTTTGGAATATATGCTTTTCTTTAAGAGACAAGTTTCTTGGAGCCACTTCTTTCAGTCTGACTTGCTGCCTGATGGAGCAAGGCCTTCCTTAGGCTTCAGATAACTTGGAAAATGTTGTTCCAAGATGCATATCCACTCACTTCAGTGGCTAGATGACAGTGAATTGTAGCTGTCCTGTGGCTGCGTTTGTTAGCAGAGCCCTCCAGCAGCCACTGCCTTCTGCACTGCCTCAGGTGCTGGGAGAGAAGCTGGTTTTGTGCTCCGAAGTCCAGTGCTTCTCATCCACTCCATGGTGTGGAGACCGATGTGGAGCCCTTCTGAATGGGAAAAGGAGTATGTGGGGATAAGGTGCAAACCTTGCTAGGCCATGCTAGTCTGGCCTCCTGCTGCTTCTGGGTCTGTTTCATTTTACACCAATTTTATCACTTGAGTTTTCAGTCCTGAAGCCAAAGCAGTAGAAAAAGAAGTAGCAAAAGAGTTCATGGGCTTTGAGGAATTAAGTTTTTAATGTGTGTACATGAGCTCAGTTTTGATAAGTATTTAATCTCTTCTACTATTGTGGTCTGTAAGTTTTGTTACTTCGTTCTTTCAGAAGTCTTAAGGTATTTTTTCCACATATTTCTTGATATGTTTCTTCTCCCACTATTCCTCAAAACTCTTCCATGCTATCCACTGATACCTTCCTAGCCCCAGTCACCTGCTAGAATCTCTAAACATGACTCGTGTTCCATTTTAATATTAATCTTCATGGGATTCCTACATCTGTGTGCATTTTGTGTTTTTTTCATTGGGTTGTAAATTAGCTATTGTCAGATCTAGCTTCTTGAGTAGAACTTTGGCTTTTCAGTTATACACAGAGTAATTCTTCCATCATTTCCTGGTTTACAATCCTTACCTAAAGAAGGTGTGAATTAATTGACTTAATCGAAACAGTTACCTACAAAAGAAGTTGCTTCAAAGAGTAGTTGTGAAAGCATTCACATGGGTGGATCTTCAGAGATCTGGTATTGCCTTCTCTAGTTAACATGGTGTTTAGTTGAAGCACTGATTTTTATTTTTCAATCTTTTTTTTTAAGAAAAGAGAGAAAATACTTGCAAACACCAGGAGTTTTATTAAAGTTGGCATACTCTGCTTAATGCATTAAAATTTATTGTTTAAAAATAATGCCCACAAAAGAGTGCATTTGTGAATAAAGTCACATTTTACCTGGAATTAACCTTGAAACTTGACAAAAATAGCCTTTCTTACCTAAAAATACTCAAACCTACATGAGTTGTGCTTTTACTGCTCTGCTTAAGGAACATCTAATGGTGGTAAAAGCAGACTTAGAACTGTCCAGAGCACTTAGTTCCTGCTAAAGACTGTACAGAATAACGTAATGGACTTAGCTGTCAATAAAGGACACCTGTGCTTTCCTCCAGTGTAAAAGTCACCAGGGATGTCTTTGACAATAAAACCTTGCTTTAATGAACTTTGAAGTGTAGGACTTGAGGTTTGGTTTGCTCAGAACCTGATTTTGTCCATTCAGCTCCCTCTGTTGGAGTGAATTCCCTTTCCCAAGTAGGTCACCTCGGTTAAAAGTTTAAGCCTCACATTTCATTCTGGACAGACTTGTAGCTTTATTGGTGTCTTATGCATGCATGTTATTCATGTTGAGCTTCAGTCTCACACTTTAAGGAATGCAGGGTTACAATGGACTTGAAATGGCTGAAGCCATGGGTGTGGCCATGGGGGATGTCTTTTATTGCTGTGATCTCTCAATAGAGCAACAAATAATTGCAAAAAAGCTGAAGAGAGAAATTTTGTAAACTCAGATGTTTTATAATTGTTGCCTTGAACCTTTAGGCAAGTTGGGAATGGATGGCTTGGAGTGTCAACATGTTCCCAGTGGTTTGAAGGAAACTTTGTCAGTATCACTTGACTGTCCAGCTCCCTGAGTCACTGGTGACCAAAATATGTACTTGGAAACCAAACCAGTAACTGGTAGATAACAGAAGCTTGAAAAATGGGCGGATGCCTAATTGGTGTTACAGAAGGAATGAAAGACTTATGTCATTTAGGAAGAAAAGGGTTTTTTTCCGTATCTACCTCAAGTGTAGGATCACTGCATATCTTTTCATGGAGGAGTGTATTTTTGTAACATTATTGAAATTTCTCAGTAAAATGTGCCTTAATTCATAAATAAACAAATGCTGTGAAATCTTTTAAAGCAAATGTAGACTTCACAAGTGTAGAGGCTGCTATTAATATTTTGACCATTCCTATGGCATCTTTTTGATGTATAAATAACTTTGAGAACAAGAATGTGTTTTTCATTATAATACCTCATCAGTTCTGTTTACTGCTAATTATTTTACAAGGTTTAGAGAAGAGTTTAAGATGAATGTCATGGGGTTACTTGCAAAGTTCTTGGTCCAACCAAACACAGGTGAACGTAGTAGGGAAATTTGCCCTGATATTGCTTTTGGCAGGTTCTGTGAGTGTCTAAGGCAGAGGGCTGACCCAACTGAAAAGAGCCTTTTAAGGGTGACTAATATGTAACTCAATTATCTTTTTTAGAGGTGGGGAAAGTTGATGCCAGTAATTGGATTTCTATATGTTAAGCTTATTAAAAATAATTAAAAATTATTTTAATGGTCTTATTTATGGGGTACTGTACGCATGTTAGTACTTCTGAGTGTTTGATTGTGACAATAATGGACAACTTTGTGGTAGTTACTTTTTAATGTTTTGATGCCTCGGTCAAGGCATTAACATGAAAAAATATTCAAAATTTTAATTCATCTTCAAATGCCTAAATAGATTTGAAATTAGGTTAGTGAGAACTAGAAAAAAAAACCAAACCCAAAGCAACCCCACAACCAGCTTAATGTGAGGGAAAAACATCTTTCAAAACACTTTATATTGTGTCTTAACTGAGGATGAGTTGAATGTTTGAAACAGAGCATTTCTTTAAACTTGAAAGTTCAGTTTCTGAAAACATGAATGTCCAGGGGTTGAATACTCTTGCAGCTACACGTGTTTCACAGTGCGAAGTGAATGGTCAGAGCCCATATTCCACTTCTATGTGCAGTACTTCCCCATTGTATTTAAAACAAGGAAGTCTACAGGACAGCATAAAATAGGACACATGGGTACTTGTGGAAGTCAGACTGGGGCTTGTTGCTCTGCTTCCAGTGCTCTTGGCTTTGCTGTAACTGGTTGCTTTGAGATGAGACTGGGATAACTGGGATGCCGAGGCAGAGACCACTAGATGGCCCCACTGGTTTTTGCTGGGCTGTGGGTAATTTCTGCACCACTTGTCAGAGTCTGCCCAGGATTATCGGGGAGCAGAGTGGTGGTGACGTTGGCTTTCACACTGAAATGAGGTTAAACCTATACATATTCAAAAGAATAAATTGACGTTGGAGTGCAGATACTCAAAATCATGAAGACATTCTAAAACTCTTTTTGCATGTCAGCCCTACAGTCAGCATTGGTTTCAAAATGATGTTCTAAACACTTAGTAACTTCCTGTACTTAAGTTTTGCATGTGAGGAGGAGTAGGGTTTTTCTTGAAGTAAATTGAACTTCTGTTTCTTGGAAAGAGATAGGAACATGGGAACATTGGGTTTGTATTTATCCATGTGGATGTTGTTTGCTCAGTTTGGTTTGTCACTCACCTGTGGGCTTGGTTGCTGTTACATGATGAGTACAGTTGGAATATGGATCAGGAGCCTTGCTAAAGGCAGCTGGTGTGACTTATGACCATTTTCATCTGATTTCTCATGTGTCCTTTCCCACCAGTAACTAAACCAGTCATTTCATTTGCTTGTAAGTGTGTTTGCTGTTGCACTGTACATCTTTCATGAGCTGGAAAACTGAGTTAAGATGGTGGAATGTCTTGTCTCCAGTCACCATCTGTCTGTAAGAAACCAGTTTTCATTGGTTTTGATGGATCTGTGTCTTTGAAGAAGGACGCTTAAATAGTACTTTCAAATTTTGGCTGGTTACAAGAACCTTGGTGTTCTACTAAGCAGTGTCAGCTTCAGGGGATGGGCCAGTGCAATGGAAATGGTTGCAAGAGCAAATTTCTTAGATTTCCCACCACAGATTTCTCTAGTGGTTTAACACTGTGAAGAAATTTCAGATGGAATTCATGGATCCTGAAAGGGTTCTTGAACTTCGAATAATTTCTCCCTTTTTTTATAGTTTTGGTTAAACTTTATATTTTTTAATCTTTAATTGATCGTTTGATACTGTTTCTGATAAAAGTAGATACTGTGGACTGTGTAACGTGGAATGAAGCATCAGTTACATGTTTAAATTATCTTCAAGGAACAGTAGTTGAATGTCTTAGTATAAAGCTATGATGTGTATTCCAACAGCATTTTTCTTCTAATTTTTCATAAAGAATCCATTCAGATGAAGAGTGTCAAAAGGAGTCTACGAATGAGACACCAAGATGGCAGTTCCACTGGGGATTGAGAGGTTGAGGAAATGGACTAATGCATGAGTGCTGGGATGTCTGTCCAAGAAAAGGATGCTAAAACGTGGATTCTCATGTTATAAAACCAGAGAAGATCTGGGTTGTGGTCATCCTATCAAAATGGACTTTGCATTTGAATTAATCAGTGACTATCCAATGATGGATCTGTTTGAGGACTGGGTGGCAAAATTTTCCTTTTGGGTTGTGTATGCATAACAGGCAAATTAATTTGGTAAAAGATTTGTTGCTACCTCTTTTGAGTAAAATGTAATTTTTAAAGTGACTTTAAATAAAAGGTTTTGGTTTATTTCACTCTTTGTGTTTGTCCTTTCTGGCTGAATATTTTTTTATTGTGTTGATATTGAAGTGGGTTACATTTTTGGTTGCTATTAAACTGAGAAATACTTTAGCTAAGTACCGAAGGCAAGGTAAAATTTTGTGCTATACTTGATTTCAAATGTGTGGTTTTCATTTGCAAATTATGTTCATTTTGCCATGACTTCCAATGAATTTTTATTCGCTGGCTTATTCATTCAGGTGCTTAATATGAGGGGTTTTCAGTACTTGGCCTATTGTCAGGGCACTGCTGCTGAACTTCGTGAAGTTATTTTAAGATGGAATTGATACCAGTTGAAGGCTGAGAAAATACGACAATAAAGGAGTACTTGAATGTTTTGTGTAACTTTTTTAGGTATGTTCTTTGGTTGTGTGTGGGTACAGAAACTTTTCAACAGATTTCCTGGACTACAGACTTCCTGAACAGTCTCTTTGGTCTTAAAATTGTTCTGTGCAAGTGTCCAATCTGCTTCGCTGCTCTTGCGTGTGGCCTTGGTGTCGCGACACCGTACCATGTGTTTGGTGAGAAAAAACTGGGTTATTTTTGATATTGCTACAGATGACATGTTAACATTTGCAAATGAATTTTAAAATGGTTCTAATGTTTGAAGTCATGATTTCCTTACAGGTTCCTAGTGGATCTCGATAATCTAACTTTAGCCATTTCTTCTTCGTATGTTTCACCTGAAACTCAAAGTTGTCTTTGTTTTGTGCTGGAGGGCCAAGATGATAAACCTGGTGCTGAGATAACCGTGATATTATCTTTGAAAACCCAAACAGAATCCCATTCATTGTCTGTGTTTAACCATTTGCCTTGCTCAGACTTTTTTGGAAATACCCATTTTTGCCATGATGAGTTGCTCATACCTGTTCCATCCAGCCATTTTGGTGGTACATGCTTGCTCCAGTTTGGTTTTGCCATATGTTGTTATGGTGGAGTTGGAGGATACTAGGACCAACCTGAAGGGTTTCTTATTCAAATGAGTGGATTTCCTTAGTGTTGCCCAAAAATGCTTGGAATGGTCTTGCATTGTGGTTTTTTAGTTCTTGCAGTTGAGGTGCAAGGAGTCTCCTGTGAATAATTGGTAAAGTGGAATTTTTTAAAATGGCGCGTGGCATTGGAGAGTTCCTTATGAAAGCCCTTGTGGAAGGAGGACAGATGGTTGTAGGAGATGAATGGCAGATCTGTGGAGGAATTAAAGGGGACAGTGTTGGTTCTACTGGTCGAAGCCAGTGGTTTTGGGCTGTTGGGATGATGTGCCGTGGATGTTCCAATAGAACCCCAAACCAGCCCAGTACCCCTTTGTCCTCCAGTGGTGCCCCAGTGGCTGATGGCTCTGTTTTGTTGTCATGCTTATGAATATGCAAGATGTCCTTGTGCTTTAAGGAGTTGGTTTTGCTGGTGGAAGACAATTGGTAGTCAGAATGAAGCGTTCAGGGGATGCTTGGATCACCTCCATTCCCTCGGTGATCCATCCTCTCAGTTCCAGGATGTTGTGTTGGAGATGTCCATTGATTGATTTACAGTTCTGCAGCTTGGCTGTTGTGCAGCTTTAAATTAATTTGTTGTGTTAGAATGTGCTCATGCCCATGAATGGGTTAAGAAAGTGTGTTAGCAATGAGCAGTGTGCTGGTGTTGGCGTGACGTGACCGTGGTGCCTCGGCGCAGCGATGGGAATGGCGCGGCTGCTGCACTGGAGCTGTTGGGGGAACCACCAGGGAGGCGCTGTGGAGCCGGGGGCAATCCGGGCTCTGTGGGCTTGGCTTGGGAGCGCTGATGCCCCTGCACCCCCTGCCACTGCCAGCACTGGGGGGCACAGGGGACAGCTCTTTCCTGGGGGTTCTGCCACCCAACTGGGGGGACGCTGCCCCTTGGCTGGGGTGACCCCCAGGGTGGGCTGCTGCTGCCTGCATGGCTGCCAGCTCCACTGCCATGCCTTCAAAATGGCTTATAACAGCACCACTTCCTGTCCAGGGAGGAAGTAATTTTAGCCCAGGCACTGAAATATTTAGCAAATCTTTAAAACAAAAGGCACAAATTCCATTTCTTTCTGGCTTCCAAAGGGTGCCTGAGCCACATGGGGTTAAGGTGCCCCTTGAGCTGGGGTAGTTGGAAGGAGCCAGGGCTGTGGGGTAGCAGGCACCCTTTAGGTGGAGGCTCTCTCTTTTTTTGGTAGAAATGAAGGGGTGGGTCTATGGTACATCACCTGAGTTGTGGGGTAAATGTAGAGAGTGTCAATCAAAGGCAGAGCTCAGAGCTGGGAAGGAGCTCTAGATGGCGGCTGTGCCTTAGAGAGAGCGCGCTCAGCTCCGTGCCTTCCCCAACACTTTACGCAACTTTCCCTAACTTTCGGGCAGCCTCAGGGGGCCCCCACAGCCCCTTGCCTCTCCTAGGCACTAATCGGGGGCCGAGCGGACCTTTTTCGGGCAGAAAAGCAGCTTTTGAGGGCTCCCTTTTCGTGCCTTGCTGGAAAGAAGAAGCCGTGGAGAGAGCCCAGGTCGTTGTTTTTCCAGCTTAGAAGCCATGGCGTACCTCCATTTTTGTGCGCTCTCCTAATGAGCTTTTTCCCCCGGACATTTTTGTACTAATTATCGCTTCTTTTGCTTTATCGGCAGCATATTTTTGGGATTAGAATATATATTTTTTTTTCGTTTTCTGAAATTTGTATTTTATCGGTATAATTCTAAGTATTTTGGATCTAATGTTTTTCCACTACCCGAAACTAATATCGACTTGGTCCTGGCGGCGGTGCATGGATCAGGTAGGTGAGCAATTAATAATAATAATTTTTAGATTTCTGCCGTTTTGAGTACTTTGATTTTCGACCGATTTGTGCTGTATTGGGATGACGCAATAAGATACAGAGATTATTTGCATCCAGTGTTACTTTGGGAAAGTTTGCAGGATGCTCCTCTCCTGTGTTTATTCTCGGATTTTTCTTGTAAAAATGATTATTTGTTTTAAATCTCCGGTTTGCCGTGTTGATCAGTGTTGTGTATTGTTATAACAATATCATTGCAGCGTCAGGACTTTGTTCCTGATAATGAAAGCCAGTGAAACGAACTGGGACCTTACCTTTCTTTCAACTTTTGACAGTAAATACCTGGGCACAGGACTTCAAAGCAAACAGACACCCCTGACCCCCTTTTAATATTTAAGAATAAAAAGATGATGAGAAATAAGGACAAAAGCCAAGGAGAGGAGGGTTCAGTCCACAGCAATGCATCGAGGTATGACCTATCAACTTTCTTTTTTTTTTTTTTTTTTTTTTGTAAAACCTGTGAATACCCTGTTTACTTTGACAGCCTTGGGTTACTGTCAATGCTTAATAGAAAACATTTTACTGATTTTGCTTCCTTTTTAAGGAATGACCTTGAGATTGTTAGCATGCCACACCCTAATTTTTTTTGGTAGCAATTTCTGAAAGTTGTGTTGTGACTTAAGGGCCCATGTCCTAGGCAAAAGGTACTGTACCTTTATTCAGGGCAGCCCTTGCCCCTGTATGATGTTTTTCCAGCTTTTGAATTTCAGTTTTTAGGTTTTTTGTGCTGTGAAAAATGACCTTGTCGGTTTAGCCATTGCTGCATTGCACCATTTTACATACAAGGCAAATTTTTCTTTGAAGAATCTCAGAAGTCTAAACTTTAACTGAGGGCCATACAGAAGCCTGGTGTAGTAGTAAATTATAGTAAATAGGCACAAGAAAAAGTTACATGAATGAAAAAAAGCTTATTTTAAAATATAAACTGGAAAGTGCCTGTTTGTCGGATACCTCTTACTTCAGATTTTATTTGAGCTTGTAGAACTTTGATTCTGTTGAGGTATTTTAGAATATTTTTATACAATTTAACCAGACTTTGTCCTGCTGGTGATGGCATTTTGTATTATAAAACACACACTGTGACTGTTAACAAGAGGCACCAAATGCTTTGCTTGTTTTGTTTAATGTATTTTTGCTCAGTGTATTTTTATTTACTTTTGTCGAGTAATGAGATTCTTTACAGATTTTTATAAACTTAACCTTGATGTGGGAAAAGTATGAAATACTGAAAATGTTTGTTTGCTGGGAATGCAGAAGTACAAATACCAAATCTCTCATTTTGTATTTAAAGGGTCGGCTCTTCCAAAAATTGGAAATTGAACTATATGCATTTTTGTTTTCTAGTTTGTAAATATTACTGAATTTTGCATTTTGTTAATTTTAATTGAATCTTGGCCTGTTTCTTTTTCTCTGGTGTTGTCTTCCTGCATTTTTAACCAACATTAATAAAAAAGAACTCTGAACTGTCTGTTGTATCACATGTGCTCTATGTGATGTTCAGGTGTTTGAATAGTATTCTTGATGTCCAGTATTTAACCTTCCTTAAGCACACGAACTTGAAATAGTGTGGGAATATACATATTATCAAATTACTGTAACCTTTTAATATAAGCTTGGATGGTGTTCTGGGTGTATTAAAATTGCAGTCAAATTTTAAATTCTAAAATGGATATGGGGACGTTTGTTTAATTTGAGATTATTATTAACTAAATTAGCCTCAGGTATTGTTGAAGCATTACATGTGGCACTTATACAGAGCTTTTTCTAATAATGCAGTTTAAAAACACATCAGGTTTTCAAATTGTGCTTCCTTTACTGTAAGTGCTGCACACAAAATATTGTGTAAAAGGTCACCATTTATAAAAATTATTTATTATTCAGTTTAGATAAATTTTTATGCTTTTTTAAAGTGGAGATTATCAGCAAGAGCAGCAATAGGCATAATTTGTTGAAGAAATTGAAATTATTTAATCAATGTTGGAAAGGAATAGGAACTAAAATTTGAGCCATGTAGCAGGAGTCCCACAGGGGGTTTTGTCCCTAGGGGTATGAAATTTGCATAGTGTCTGGTGTGCTTTTGGGGTTTTCATTGAAAGGTTATTTATCATAATTGATCCATTTACATTTAACACCTGTTGTGTGAGGTTACCCTTCTCCCCCTTCACACCTTTTTTTTCTCAAAATAAATCTGCTGTGTGTGACACCAGCACACCTGAAGTGTGGGAACAGTCGAGCACAGGATATTTGCAGTGAACCCTGTTGAGCTTATTTGTGAGCTGTGAGTCAGCTCAATGTCATAAAATGGGCTTTACTTCCTGAGGTTGAACTGAAGTAAGGGAAATGATTTCTAGGAAGTAAAGCCACCACTTTGCTGTATTGTAACCCAGAAATGCGCCGGTGTCTGCACTTCACGTGCTGCTGAGACCAGCTTGGCATCTGGGGAAGTACCTGAACATGGAAGTTGCACGGTCCTGGTGGGAGCCTTGGGTGGTGGAGGAGCTGGATGTGGCCGGTGCCATTCACCTGGGCTGGAGAAGGGTGTTAGAGTGGAAGAAAATATGGTTCTTGCACACCACTGTAGTGTCCTAACTGAGGAATTGACTCCTGCTTTTCCAGGACTAAGGAAATACAAAGGCCTGTGCTGAATAAACAGACATGTCCCAGAGTTGTCCCAAAGCAGATGATTATTCTTGGGGAGAATGATGGTGTTAACTCTTTACAGTTTGTAAGCTAAGCGTTGTACTCCTGCCTTTCCAGGTGCCCAGCAACACCTGTCCTTTGTGCTTTGACAGTAAATAGAACTTGGAGCTGAGTAATTTCATGCAACTTTCCCCAACTGGGGTACAAGTTGCTCTGGCTCTGCTGCATTTCCGGCTGACCCCCACCTGTGTGCCTGGGATTTGCATAAATAATTGAACGCAGTCTGGTGTATTTTCTGGCGTCTTCTGTGCTGCGTGTCTGAAAGGCAGGTGGTGTGAAGGTACATCCACGGTCAGCCCTCATGGGAAGTGCAGAGGCCAGAGGCGGGCTGGGGCTCCCCTGAAGCCCAGGAGTGAGTTTTGCAGGGATAACAAGTAACAGGCGTGGGATACGTAGTGTTCCTTTCCCTTGGCTTGTATCTGTTGCAGTTGCTCTCCCACCTGGGAAATACCCGGCGTGGGAACGGTTTGAGCTGCAGACCCTGCAAGGCTGGACAAGCCCTTGTGTCTGTATCCAGCTCTGGGCTTCTCTGCATTAAAACGTCTTTTTTGGGGGGGAAAATAGGTTTCTGTGGGTTAGCTCCCAGGCCATTTTCTGTGCAGAGCTGGAGCTCTGAGGTCTGAAATGGCGTGGTTTTGCTCAGCAGCCACCTCCCAGCGCAGGGCTTTGCACAGCACAACACCCTCGCCTGACGTGGCAGCCATTTTATGGAGATGTCGGTACACACGAGCCGGCGTTCGGCGGAGGGGGGAGAGGAGGGAAACGATGGCGTGCGGCACCAAGTGCCCCCCGTGCGCGGCGCCCCCCGCGAGCAGAGGGCAGCCCGTTGGTGTCGGGGCGGCGCCGGGGCCGGGCCGGGCCGGGCCGGGCCGGGCGGCCGGCGCTGTCACAAAATGGCTGTTCTTTGTGCCGCACCGCGCGGCGCCGCGGGAAGCGGCTGCGGGGTTCAAAGGCCGCCCTGCGCCGCGCTGCGCTGCGCCGGCCGCGCCGCCATCGGCCGCAGCGCCATTGGCTGCGGCCCGGCAGCGAGCGGGAGCAGCGCCGGCAGCGGGACAGGGAGCGGGCGCTGCCGCGGCCTCCCCCCGCTTCCGCTCATCTGCCGGGCGTGGGCTTGCCGCTCCTGCATTTTAAGGGGGTTTTATTTGAATAGTGCACGCTATTTTGAGAAGTGACTTGAAAAGAAGCAGGGCTATTTTTGCTGCGGATTTTTTTTTTCTTTTTTTTTTTTTTTAACTTCAAAAGGAATTGTAGAATGCCATAGTATTCCTGGAACATCTGTCTTTTTTTTTTCTTTCTTAAGTAGAGGTACAGCTTTTAGTATCCTTAAATCACCAAAACTCACTGTTTGCTTTCAGTGTGCGTTTCGCAAGTGATTTTCTTTCAGCTGAGTAGAAACATTAAACACATTTGTTAAAATGCCTCAAACTGTGGGTTACAAGTTTTTATCCAGGTGACGGGTTATTTTTTAGCTGTTGTGGCCATGTGCATGTGCCGAGGCTTTCAGTTTCATTTGCACCGCTGCATTCTTCAACAAGGACTTTTTTCCCCTCTCCCTTTTTAAGCTTTAACCCTTTGTGAAACTGTCCGGAGCCTTTTTTGGAAAGGAAAAATGCTTGATCAGTGCAGGACACAAAAGGAATAATGTGCGAGGAATTCGTATGAATCGTGATGTAATCTGTGTGCAGCACAAAGGAGATTGTTCTTGTTTTGCTTTGTTACTTCTGTTTCACATTACCCTCGTGAAGGAAGTGTCTCATCTAATTACGTATGCACAATCCTGAGGCTTTCAACTCCTCTGTTCCCTGTTTTGTGATTGTTGCCAGAGATGGATACAGTATATACAGTGCTATAAAAAGAGCTCACCAACTGCAAGAAGCTACATTTAGCTGGAGTTCATTGTCTTCTGGATTGTTCTTTTTTTAGTTGCACATCTTAAGCTAATTAATCAAATTTTGTAGATTCTCTAAAATGCATGATTTTTGCTGAATAAAAATTGAGAAATGGGAATAAAAAGCTCACCCGGGTAATTCTGTGACCCTGTTTCTGTGGCACAGCCTGTGCTGGGGCAGGGGCGTTGCCATGGCTGAGTGCACGTGTGTGCAGGCGTGTTCCCAACTCCATGAGTGCCTTCAGCCAAGGGAAGGTGACGTGGCTCAGATCGCAGATTAGAGCCTGTTCCCCTTTCTGTCAGGTTGATGTTTCACCTGCAGCACTATGAGGGCAACAGTTGCCCTTATCTGCACCTTCCCCCACTTCCTCCAGCGCTGGAGCCGAGCTGTGGCTCTGCGGTGGCATTTCTGAGAACGCGGATCCCGGCTGTGCCTCGGGAGCAGCGCTGGGGCTGCCAGAACCACACTTCTGCACTCAAACACTTCCACTGGTAGCACTGTCAGAGCTCCAAAGGAGGGCCAGGAAGGCACCGGTGTTTCATTTTAATCTCTCCAACTTGGTACAGGGATAAACCAGTTCCTGTCTTTGTTTTCATGTTCCACCCCTCAGAAAGTTTTTCATGCCATTAGCAGGTTACTGAGCTGCCAAACTTGTTTCTGAGGAATTTCTATACTGGCACGTCTCTTAGTTCAGGTTTATCAGTGCTGGTTTTGAGGAGTAGGTGAGGGTACCAGTGGCAGATGCAGACTGGCCATGAGGTGAAGTACCTGGGACTATGAGCAGGAGTCCAGGGACTGAAGTGAGGCTTCTGATGCCATGGACTGGCTGCTTTTGAACTCGAGACAGCCAAAGTAAACCTACTTTGGGTGGGTTTGGGAGGTTATGCTGAAATTGCATCTCCTGATACATTACTTGGAGGTGTGTGTATCCACTGTATCTTGTTTGTGTTGCACACAACGGTCCCAGCAGGAATTGCAATGTTAAATTAGGCTGCTAAGTTCTGGAGATGCAAAAGGCTTCTAAATCTCTCCTTGCCCCTAGCTGAAATCCAGCTCAGGAAGGAGCTGATAATGGCTGGAGAAAGCTTCTGTTCTGCTTTATCTCTCCTTCAAGGAAAATAAATACAAACAGCACAGCACTGGGGGAGGGGATGGCCTGGATTACCATAATTAGATAGAAGCGGCCTTCTAGCAAGGCTGTGCTGTTCTACTGACATGGTGTCTTACATCCATCTTTCTGGTGTGCTTTTATTAAAAGACGTGCTGAAATGCCATGTGAAGATGCTCTTTCAGGAGGTGCTGGTGTGTGTGTAAAGCCCACCTTCACATTCCTGTAAAGGAGCCTTGAAATGAAAGCAAAAAAGCCCAGAGGAAAAGTTTACCCCTAGTGACTTTCAGCCTTTGTTAAGTCTGTCACACTGTTAATGCCTCCTTTTCTTAGAGCAGGGAGTATCTTTGGATATAATGAGCCAAATGTTGCTGAGTCTTTCCAAATGTGCAGCAGCTCATTTTGCATTACAGCTTGTGCAGCACTGCTGCTAAGTTATTATTTTCAATCTGCACCGTGCTTTATCTGTGGGCTGAGATAACCTACTCTGTACTACATGTGCTTTTCTGGCCTTGACTAATAAGAGTTAAAAATTAAAAAGTTTGTAACAGTGATCTCAGATTCCTTTCTGGTATTGTGCTGGAAGTTCTGGCATGGAGTTTGATCTTGGCAGGGCTCAGTGCAGTGTGTCTGCCAAGCTCCACAGACGGGATGGGATGCTGAACACTTCATTGCTCACCAACCTTTACCCCAGCTATGAACAGGGGTGTTGCAATGTCAAGAATCCACTGACTCCAGAACACCCGACTCCTTAGGAAAAAGCTGTGTTGTAACTATTTATGTTTCTTGCAAGTGTTATTGTTAGGTATAGATGACTTAATAGAATTGCTAATACGTTAACTATAGGAGTCGTTCGCATATCTCTCGTGGGGAGGAATCTCTTGTGCTTCACTACAGATTCATCACTAGTTGAGCTTTGAAGGCCATGTGCTGTCTGTAAAACTTAGGCTTAATGATGAGCCTTAAATCTCTTGGTTAAAAGCAGTTTTTAAGAGTCACTTGGAATAACCCACTCAGGCCCAGATCAGGCTCCCTTTTTCTGAACTGCAGGTCACCTGGAACCAGAAAGGAATTTCTGCACCATCACGTTCCTGTTAATGAGGTTTGGGTCCTAAATTTCCATATACACTGCATGTCTTTAATCTGAGAGGTTTTAAAGGAAGTTTGCAAGTGTTAAGGGAGAAGAAGCATCCACCTTTTCTGTACTAAATGTGTGTGCACGCTCCAGCCCCCCTCATGCATCCTCATATGTCCTTTGCCAGTGGGATACACCTGTGTGTGCAGAATCCCCTTCGTGCTGCCACTGAGCTCCAGCCTGGCTGTCCCCGGCGGAGGGCACAGGGACAGGCCTGCCCGCTGTCTGAGGAAGGTGTGCAGCCCTGGGCTCCCGCTCCTCTCATTGCCTGGGGGTGAGGAGGTGCTGGGACCTGCCAGGAGCCAGCCGGGGTGCTCCCGCTGATGTGGGATGCGGAGCCCGGAAACGCTTCGCTGCCTCCCGGGGAGGGAGAGACGGGCCCTTTCAAGCCCTGAGAACTGCAATTGTTCTCCCCTTTCTGTGCAGGGAAAGGGAAGGATGCTGCCTTGGAGATTATCAATGGCGGTCCTTAATCAGGCAGACAGGTTTTGACTCCTTTTGTCCCTCTGCTGGTTTTTTTTCCTTTTTTTTTTTTTGCCCACTAAACATCCCAAGCATTTGCAGCCTCTGGCTTAAAGATCAGAGAATGAGAGAGCCAGCTCTCCCCATCATGAATGAATTGCTCCTTTTGCTTGCTTATGCAAGCACAACATAGTGTCTTTGTAGTGGAGAAAAAAAACCCACCAGCTTTTGGAAAGTCTTTCTCATTCAGGATAGCCCAATGTGCTTCTCTGAGCTACAGGAGAGCAGTGAGGGATATATTTAGCTCTGCCTTTGGCATTTGGGAGTCCTATGCTGGGGTAAGTAGCAGTGGCCAGAATAGGCTGGAAAGCCTCACAGCCTAGTTCAGGTGGATATTTTGGATACCTGCTGGGTGCATAATCCCTCAGCTGCTACAGCAGCACCATGGCCCAGCTGTGCCTAGTGCCATGTAAATGTAATGAACACCCAACCCTGCAAGCCAAGTTTGCAGGCACAGGTGGGAGAACTGTGGTTTCTCCATGAGAACTTCTCACATGCCTATTTAAGGGGAAAAAAAATAAAAGTTGCTGGACACAAAGTGAGGTTAGGGAAATATTTTTATGCTTCTTTGAAGGACATGTTGGTAATCTGGAAGGGGCAGCCCTGTCACCGTGGGAGTTTGTTGTGCCCCTTGAAAGCTGGCCCAGAGCTGGACAAATCATATTTTGAGTATTCAGAATTGTTTGAGACTTGCTCTTAAACAGTATGAGGAACCTGATTGTGTTTAGGATATTCTAGTTTACGTTTCTGCTCAGAGACACATCAATGTTTAAAAGCATCCTGCATAGGTATGGAGAGTAGAGGAGCAGGAGTATTTTTATTCCTTCCCTTCCCCCCACTTCTACTTTTCCCTGTAGGAAATAAACTGGGAAAAGCTCTTTCACCGAATGACCCTTCTCAAGGCTTCTCACTCAGAAAATCTTTGCCTTGGGAGACAGGCAAGCACCAATCACTTTTTAGTAGACTTGCAGAATAAAATCAAGGGAGCTCAAAAAGTTAGGAATGAATGTATTTATCTTCAGTGTCACCATGTCTTCACTTGGCTCTCCTGCACACTCCATGTGCTGTGTCTGTATGGCCTTGTCTATGATTTCTGTGGTATTTGCTCATTTTTACTCTCCCAAAACAAGGGATAGATCCCATGCAGTTCTCAGTCCTCTCTGGTACCCATATTATCTTCCTTTTGTCCAATGATCTATAGCTAGAATCCATCTTCTTTTCTTCTCCCTGGCTTGTTTAGCCTAAAGGTTAAATTTAACATGGTTTAGTGCCTTTTTATAGCTACCCTGTGACTTGAGTGCACATCAACGTTGATGATAGTTGTTTGTATTTGCAATACATGTAGACATTTCATATATGTTTATATAGAAACATAGAATGGTTTGGGTTGGAAGGGACCTCAAAGATCACCTCATTCTTACCTCCCTGCCATGGGCAGGGACACCTTCCACTAAACCAGATTGCTCAGAGCCCCATCCAACCTGCCTTGAACACTTCCAGGAAATGGGGCATTCACACCCTCTCTGGGCAACCCACTCCAGTGCCTCAGCACACTCACAGTAAGCAGTTTTTTCCTAATATCTAATCTAAACCTACTTCCTTTCAGTTGGAAGCCATTCCCCCTTGTCCTACGTGTTCTTGTGAATAATTTCTCTTCATAATAAGGAACATCACATTTATAGATTAGATATTCAAAGGATATGTTTAACAGCAGCACAGTCCTCATCTCGGTGTGTTTGCCCCTTCTGTGGTTTGTCATCGTGCCTGTGTGTCCCACAGTTTGTGCAGGTCACTTTAGGAAGACAGACCTGTTTAAATAATTTTAAGCTGGTGGCCTGCACTGGCTTGCTGCTTTGTGCTTTGGAGTAAATCTCAGGCTGGTTCTGCTGGTGGATGGGAGCAGCTGGGAGCAGCTGGGAGCAGCTAGCAGCCTGAGCTGAAGAGCTGTGGGGGCCCAGGAGCCCCTCTCAGGTAGAGCTGCCTCTGCCAGACACCCCTGGTCTGGACCCTGCTGTTGTCCTGCCGTGGCCAGTGGGGCTGTGGGGACAGGGTGGGGGGTTGGGCTGACCCAGCAGCTGCCTCCACCCTTGGGCTGCTCACCCTGTTCTCAGGATCTGTTAGGTTGGAAAGGACCTGAGATCATGGAGTCCAAGCTATTAATTGCTCACTCTGCAACTCGCCTGTACTGCCAAGTGCAGTTTATTTCCGCTGTTCCTGGTTGCTGTAAAGGCTCGGTCCAGGCTTGGCTTAAGGCAGCAGAGACCTGCTGTTCCTCTGGTGCGTTACCAGGAAGCCCGGTGGGATCAGTTCCCAGCCAGTGCTGGGAACATGGGCTGCAGGGTGAGGAGGGATGGGAGTGAGGAGGGGCTGTGTCCCAGCCACCTGCCTGTGGCATTTCGGTGTCAGTGAGCCCTGGATGTGCACCTGGGTGTCAGTTACTCACAGCACTCGTGAGGCTGTGGCCAACAATGCACAGGAGTTCACATAACGGTTCTTGCTGTCACCCAGCCCCTGATGTTATCCAGCCACGGGATAATCTGCCGTGGTCCTTCTCCAGCCTTCACGGGGTGGTTTTGCTGGTGCTGAATTCCTGCAGAGCTTGTGAAGCACAGTGGAATGTTGCTGTTGGGATTCAAACTTGTTTAGATGCAAAACATTCACAACAGTTCTTAAAGCTGGGAGGAGCTTGGTTTGTGGGAGGATCTTGGGTTATTAATCCTCCTTTATTCCCCTGTCTGAATTCAAGTTCTGTCCTTCAAAAGCCACATTTTAAACACTGGGGTAGAATGGTCCCAGTTAGAGCCATTCCCCGGTCAGTTCTTGGTTTCACAAATGCGTATTGGGGTCATTTTTTCAGCTGTCTCACATCTCCTGGAAACATATCTAGTGTTTATTCTTACTGAGAGCTTATGAAATGATTTTCTGTTTGGAAAGGTGATCCCCTATAAAATGAAGTCATATGTAAAATATTAAATGCAAAGTCTGAAGGCTTCAGGCACATGGTAATTGCCTTTTAGATGTCTCACTGTAAAGAGTCCTATCGCAGCCTTTCAGCTACTTATTTCTTGAAAGGAACATGTCCTTGTTAAGGAATGATTGAGTTGTGCTCCCCCTCAAATCAGGAGCAGGCTCTTAATTAAAACAGACTTACAGCCTGAAGTATTTCTTAGAATACAGAGGAATGTATTTGGCTGAGTCTTTGCAGATCTCAACTTTTTTTAGGAGTTTCTCACTTCAAGGAAGTTACCAATGGTCCATCTGTTGCTTTCTTTTGATGTTCATGGGTGTTTTTGGAGGAGGGTGGTCAGGTTGAATTGTGATTTTTGTGACAATTAATTATAGCTTATCCCTCACTTATAGTTTAATTGAAAGTAGGTCTTGTTTGGATGCTAACTTAGGGGCATTAAACCAGGACAAATTCCAAAAATAACTTCTGAAAAGAGGACTTAGGTCTCCAGGTATATACAGTGTTAGGCCTGACTTGACATCTAATGTTGCTAATACATTATATTCTGTTGACAGGTAGAAATGCTTCCTGATTGTCCCAGTGACAGTTAGAAAGGATTATTTTATGGAAATAGGCCTTTCAGTTCTTTCTTTCAATCTGATCAACATAGAAATAAAGACAAACACATATTTTGCCTTGATAACAGGTTGTTCATTTAAAAAAAAAAGAATTATTTGCAACAGCCTTCAAAAGGACATAACCACTTCTCATCTGTGTTTCTTTCCTTAGTAAGGCAAGCAGGTGTGCAGGTACTTGCCTGCACATACAGATGTGTATGTCACCAGAGAAGTCTCCCTCTTTTCAGATGACACAGTTCATAGCCTGAAAAAAAGAATTACAGTGTTCACATAATGTTGTGGATAAGGCACATGAATTATGGCTACTGATGTGCAGACAGCCTGTGTCCCTGTGTCCTTGAAATAAAGCTTAGGGCTTTGAGGAACAACGGGCTCCAGAGTGGGAGGAGGACACTAATTACTGTTCTGCCTCTGAACAAATACCATCAGAGCTGTCTGGCCTCAGTCTTGCCTGGGCCGTTACAATTCCTTCCAGCTATTGCTAAGAAATGTGATTGAAGGAAAAACTGTCTTCCTCTTCTGTGCATCCCTGCGGGACACAGAATGCCGACATGCCTCAAGCAGAGCCTGATGTTGCCACTTTTGTCCTGACAGCAGAGCTTTGGATGCTTCCAGATCCTGTTCCTTTGATGAGGCCCAGCAGGATGGGGTCCTGTCGAGCCTTGCCTATGGACACCATCTGTCCCCAGAGCTGCTGGAGTGCCATTCCCGAGAACGGTGTGGCACCACCACGGGTGATTGGTGTGACACCACAGGTTACGGCTGTGGCACCACCAGAGCTGATGTGTGAGACAGCACAGGTTATGAGTGTGGCACCACCAGGGGTTATGGGTGTGACAGCACAGGTTATGGCTGTGGCACCGGAGGGCCGTGGTGGACAAGGGGGGGGACTATTGTACAGCCTGCAGAACAAGGGGTGTAGTGGGATGCTGTGTGTAGGGATGCACCCTTGGTTATCGTGGATAACCTCTATCCATGGACAGGGACAGGCAGGAGGCACTGGGCAGCTTGGAAAGGCCGTGGTTCAACTTGAATTTCCAGTCCTGCTTGGAGGAAGCGATGTGGTAACCCCGTTCCCAGAGACCCAGGCTGGGACAGTGCAACAGCAGCCATGGGTGATGGCTGCCTTCGCTCCTTGCCGAAGGGGCTCCGTTTGTGTCCCCTGAGGCTCGGCCGGCCGCGGTTCCCCTTCCCCAGGGCAGTGCCAGGCGCCTCCATTCCTGGGATCGGGCGCAGCCCCGCGGCCGCAAGATGGCGGCGGAGGGGCGGCCGCGAAATGGCGGCGGCGGCGCCTGAGGGCGCGCGGGTGCTGCCCCCTGCCCGCGCCCCGCGCCCCGGCCCTCAGCCGCGAATCCGGGCATCCCCAGCTGGTAATCCCTGTGGAATCGCATGGAAATGGACATGAGCACATGCTTTGGTGGTGTGGGCAGAGGTTTTTTGTGGTTTTTGTTTTGTTTTAGTTTGGAGGTTTTTTGTTTTTTTTGTTGTTTTTTTTTTTTCTCTCCTTTGTATTATTTCTTCCTTGCATCGTGAAATCTGAGCAAAGCCTTTGATGTACTTTGTTACTTTTGTACAAACAGCAGAAAAAAAATATTAAAAATCTGTTTTCCCTCTGCAAAGTTTTCCTGACTCTTCTTTCATAGTGTTCTAAGTGAACCCTTAAATATCACAAACACATCCAGCTGCCAGTGGAAAGCTGCCTGGGAAAAAAGAGGTGCTCCTTGTTCCAAAAGTTTGTGGCATCCTTGTCACTGCATTTGTTTGTGGCAGTGGGGTTTGAACGCTGCCTTGCCAGCACGTGTGTGATATGGTGTATTGAGATTTCAGTTTGCTTTTTTGGATTTCAAACTTTTAAAAAATAGATGTTCGGATTGGTTGGGCAAAGGTATTTGAGTGTTTTGGCCACCCAAAATAGTTTGGCCTCTGATTGTTTTGTTGAGGAGCCTTTATTTAAGTGGATACTCTGTGTGTTAACACATTTTAATATAAAGATACTAAAAAAAAAAAAAAGAGGGAAATACACCTACTTGGTGTTCTGCTCTCCCATTATTGGCTTGAGAAATGCAATCTTCACAGCATTGGTGTAATCCTTTAAACAGGAGCCGCCCCAGCCATAAGCCCATATAAGCTTCTTTCTTCTGCCCTCTTGCTGAATTTATTCTTTTTGCAAGAAACATTATATTTAACATCATTCATGGTGTTATGGGTATAGTGTTTGATACTGGCCTCTTCCAGCAAATGGATATCAGATTTATTTTGAACCACTGGCCACACTAGGATGCAGCTGCTGGAACAACTGCTTATCTTCAATAGAGCAGGATGGTCTCCGAATGCTCCAGCTCCCACTCTACCTTAGTCTTCCTCGCTCCAAGACAGCCAGATCCCCCCAGTAGCCGCTGTGCTGCTGGTACTGCTAATGCTTCTCTACACCTACCACCACTACTTTTGTTCTGGTGATGAGCAGGAGATCCTGGACAGGGATTTTTGGGGCTGCACTCTCACCCATCTTCATTTCCAGTCCTGGGAAGGAATTGCCTCTGCTGTAAAATGCCAGTGTGGGGTGTCTGTTCCGAACTACAGGGTCTGCTCTTGCATTCAGGCTTTTCCAAGCCTGTTTTTGTGGCTCAGATGTGCCTCAGGTTTGCTCGCTGCATATTTCAAAGCTGTGTCAGTGCAGTTAAAATGTAACCTCTTCTTTCTCTACCATTAGTCACTCGGCATCCGAAGAAGCCTCGGGCTCTGACTCTGCAAGCCAGTCTGAAAGCGAGCAGGGCAGCGAGTCAAACAGCAGCTCCGAGTCCTCTGAGAGTCAGTCTGAATCTGAAAGTGAATCAACGGGTTCCAAATCCCAGCAGACCCCTCCCGAAACCAAAGAAAAACCAGCCTCTAAGAAGGAAAGGATAGCAGATGTTAAAAAGGTATTGCCCCCGCTGCTCTGCACAGACACGTTACTCCTGTACCCACCGTGGAAGGTCAGACAGCAGGACCTCAGTGAAGCTGTGCCCAACTTCCCGGCCACTTTGCACATGAACCAAACAGCCTCTGACTCCCTGTGTTCCCAGAGGCTGTTTGGTCTGTGTGCTGGAGCCCTGCTGGTGTCCCCCTTGAGAGCAGGAGCTGCTGTGTTTGTGGAACAACCCCTGAGGCACCAGGTAGATGGTGACAGGGCTGACTGGTGTGAATGAGGGGCAGGTGCCTGTCATCAGTACATGATCCTGTCATTTCATCCTCTCCCTCTGTCTTTGCACTCCTCTCTCCTGTCTCTCCCCAGAAATAGTAAAACCTCCCCATGTGATAAATAATCAGGGAGAAGGTTTGTCTAGGGTTTGAAGTTTGAACCACGTCGGGTTTTTTTACATCACTCTTCCTCTGAAAAAAAGTATAGGAAAAAAATAAAGAGGAAGAATGAAAAAGCTATTTAAGGTCCATTATTCATTAAGTCCAGAACAGTGCATCTTTATTGTGGTTTTTATTTCCCCTGCAGCTTCCCAGCTCCTCCCTAGCAATACCCTTCAGATAGGCAGGTTTTCCCTTTACTTGCTGTCCAGCAGGAAAGGGGACTGTGGGTGTTACTGCTCATGGTATCCCTCTGCACTCCTCAGGACAGAAGCTGCACCTTAGGTACCTGAGGGATGGAGGCACCTGAGTAACACAGGGCAGTGTGAGGTGAGAAAGAGGAGGCCAAATACCATTTGGAGACACGAACTCAGTGAACTGAGTTTGCTTGGAAGGAGAAAATTCTGGTTAGGTCAGCTTATTCGTTTGTTTGTTTGTGGTGTGTAACCATCCTGGTTAGCCGTGGGTTGCACTGGGCACGGCTTGCTCCTGAGAGGCAGTTTTATGGAGGAAGTTGCTCTGTGTGTAAAGGATAAGGAGGAAGGACAGTTCATTCAGCCTGCACTCCCCACAGACCTGCCAGGGAGAAGTGAACGATTTTGCTACCAGCTTCTCCCCCTCACAAAGCTCCAGGCTGCTGGCTCAAGGTGTGACTAAATCCTCCAGTGTTCCAACTGGCAAGGGAGGATGAGTCTATAAGGTTGTTGTGGTAACACCATATTAAAATTCGTGGTTTATTGTTGATAAGTGGGCTCCAAAGGAAGTTTTCTCTCCCTCTGAAGGATTCTAAGAGCATGTCCCTAACAATAAATGTTAACATTACCCCATGAGGAAGCGCATCCATGCACAGGGTGATAATTAGAGTGGATGAAACATGAAAAGGTCAGGGCACCCTCTAATAAGAAAGCCTCTCCCTTCCTTAATTTCTCTGTTAATGGGTGTCTTCCTTAGCTAGGCCTAACCTAGGCATGTGGATACCTGTTCCTCTTGAATAACCAATCCAATTAATTATTATATTATTGTTTATTTGGTATTTATCTAGATACACCCACGAAGGCGAGGCTAATCTGTGTTAGGTGCTACTAAGATTTGTCATGGAAATTGCTCCCACATTCAAAACCCATGCCATTAATAGATGAAAAGACAAGTTCTTCAAATGATTTGGGGAGCATTTTGATTTATTCTTTCCTGTGAATGTACCTCTGTACTTGCATGCCCAACAGATACACACCATCACAGTCTGTCCCTTACCCATTACTCCTTTAACAGAGGCAGAGAAATTGCTGGGCTGCAGCCTTGTATCCATCACGCTCTCAATCCCAGTCACTGCTGCATCTGGCAGTGTATTTTGATTTCCTTTTCCTGCCAGTGGCTTGCAGAGATATTTGAGGACTGGAGGGAGAGAAAATCAGAAGGAAATTAATAGATGTAGAGAACTAAGAGAGTAAGCTCTGCCGAGGGAGAGAGGAATTCTGGTGTAGGAGTTTGAGGGGCATGGTGGTGGTTTGTGTCTGCCCGGTAACTCTTGTGTCCTGTGTCACCAACACAGCTCTGCATTCATCCCCCTCAGAGCACCCATTCTTGTCTCCCCCTTCTCCTGTCCATCCACAAGAACAATTGCATGCTGTTATACACAGTATATTAAAGTGGTGAGGGCCTCGTTTTACAGCAAGGAGCACAACCATTCCCAGCAGTCACCTCTGCACATCGTGTGTCCTGCGCTGCCAAACCACATTCCCGTCAGTGCACTCAGGAGAGGAACCAGCGGCCACTGCCTTGCCTTGCCACAGGACAGGATATCTTGTTCCATTTGCCATCCAGGCTGGGCCACAGAATTCACCTTTGAAGTTGCAGCTGGAAATGTCTCCAGGCAGCTGGTGGGGCTTTCCCTATGGAAAGGAATTGTGCTGGAAGCTGTTAGTGACAGAGAATTGCCCTGTTGAATTGGTAGGTCTGTTCATTCCATGTCCAAGGTGTTGCCTCCATACCTTTGGCACCAGTGCTGCAGAGGGGTGGTTACCTCAACACTCCATCCTTCAGTGTGAGTGAGCTGGAGAGTGATTTGTACCTCAGTGGAAAGACGAACCACTGTAAAGATAATGCTGCTTTAGAGTAGTGCCAAATACCCCAGAATAATCTTTTTTCAGCCAGTTTTTTAAACTGTCCATCTACTGGTTGCTAGTTCTCTAATGGTTTTATGGTTTTTTTTTTTAAAAAACACCATCAAACTTCTCTAAAATGTCAGAAATAATTGGGGTGAAGCAGGCCTTCTGATGGTCTGTTTATTTTGCAGATGTGGGAAGAATATCCTGATGTTTATGGGGTTAGGAGGTCAAACCGAAGCAGACAAGAACCATCACGATTTAATATAAAAGATGAGGTAAGGAAAAAAAAAAAGGATGAGGGATTACTGAACATGTAAAACCAACCAAACCCAAAGAGCAGAGGGAGGTCTCATCTGCATTGCCTTGAGTCCCAGCTTGGTGCATGGATGTTGGAGCTCACAGCTGAGGTCCCAGTCCGGCAGCTGGATCCGCTTGGCCTGAGACCTCTGGAGTGTGCGGGACACTGCACGGGCTGAGATCTGCATGCACTGAGCTGATTGCTGCAATGGGGCGTAATGCAAGTCATGCTATGCTCTAGGAACATCCTGGAGAGGAGTCTGTGTAATAAAAAAAACCAGAACAAAACCAAAATGCAACACAAATCCAATGGGGAATAAAGGAAAGTTCTCAGAAACACCTCCTAGCAACAAAACAGTCATTGTTGCCCATCCTGGAATGGATCTCGCTAAATAAATGCATTTGTGTGTGTGCAGTTTTATGACCCATCACTTCTTTGGTTGTATACTGGGGGGTCTTTTATGCTTCAATTGAAGGTGACAGTGGTCAGAGCCTGGCAGCCAAAACTTCTAATTGTTCCTGTTTCAGAACACTGTTGGGTTTTTTTTCTGAAGATGTAGGAATTAGGTGCCACCTTCATTTGCATGTGACAGGTTTTCTGCATGGAGCATTTCATCTGCAGGTGCTCAGGAAGGTCGAGTAGCTATAGCAGAGGGGAAGGAGAACCAGAGAGAGGCTTCTGTGGAGAACTTGGGGCTTAGGGCTGGGAATCTGAAGATAAGCAGCAGACTTTGAGCAGAGCAGGAGCCAAGTGGTGCTCTCTGACTCAGGCTGTTTGTGCTTTGCCACCAAGGTGTACATTTGGATGCTCGAGGGGTCACACGCAGGTCTCCAGCTCCTTGCTCTGGTGCGTTATTGCTGAGCCTTGTGGCACCCCAGTGCCACCAGCTGCCCCCCACCCAGACTCCTGTGCTGGCTGTCCCGCAGAGCAGAGGTCAGGAAGGGGCTCGGGGTGCACCATTGACGTAGCTTTTGTTTTCCTTTTCAAGTTGGCAGAGGCTGGGCTGGCTGGCCGCCCCTCTGTGCGATGCCCCGGCATGCACTGTGCCGGTGACCTCACACCCACCCCAGAGCTCCGCTGCACACCCCCCTGCCCTCTTAGGGGCCCAGGTAAGTCCCTTCTTTTTTTGTTTTACAATATTACGTGGTTTTGCAAATGTTGTTTTCTTTTTCGATATCTTTATTTCCTACTACTTAAGGTACGATAAAAAAAAATTTAAAATCTGAGATGCAAAAACTTTGCTATACCACAAAATATTGTAAAAAACAAAAAAAAAAAAACCACCCCAAAAGTCCTCCAAATGAGCCCCACTGCAACTTCTGTGAAAGAGAAAGCTGAAATTAAAAAAAAAAAAATTGGAGAACCCCCTCACCCCTCTCTCCCCAAAGCAACACTGGCTGGTCCCATAGGGCAGTTCCCATCTGCAGCAGAATCCGATGGAGGATGTGACCTGGCAGGAGCACAGTGCTGGGGCCTCACAGAGAGCAGGAGGACATGGAAAGCCTTGCTTTTGGAAGATGCCAAGAGAGAGGAAATAGCATAGCTCAGGCCTGCATGGTGCTGAGCACTGCTTGCTGCTGCTGGAGCCGGCAGAAACCCAAGGCACCTCTGAAGATGCTTTTTGCCTCCTCAGGGTTATTTCTGTCACCAATGACCTGCGCCTGTGCTGCTGGGGACTTCCAGCACAGTGTCTGGAGACATGTAATTGCCTTCTTCCCTAATGCTTCTCTGCAGATTAGCAAAGAGCATGGTGCAGGCAGCGTGGCAGGCTCAGAGACCAGAGCAAGGATGAGCCATCCCAGCTCCCTGCGCTGCCCCGTGACTCACCTGCACGGGGGAGATTGCGCAGAGGTGGAGGTGGTTCAGGTTTTGGGGCCCTGCTCAATCACTGTGTCCTCTCAGAGCACCACTCTGGGTAGGGTTATTTGTGTGTCGGAAATGGCTGCCTTGTGGGGATTTCTGGGCTCGTTGTGTAGGTGTCCGAGGTGCCATCAAGGGAGGGTGATATAACTCGTGATCAATACCCAGGCGTGGGCTGAGCCACCGGGGAAGTGAAAGTGCAGCTTTGCATAGGAGCACAGAGCTGCTCAGAGGCCCAGAGCTGTCTCCAGGAACAAGAGAATGTGTGAGTTTTTTAGTAAAAACACTACTTCCCCTGGCATTTTCTTTGCAGTTAATAAATCAGCTTCAGGTTTCAGCCAGGGGATGTGAGGCGTGCAGAACCAGGTGCCTTTCAGAGTATTCAAATTGAAAGGGGGAAGATTTAGGTTAGATATATAAAGGAAATTCTTCCCTGTGAGAGTGGTGAGACACAGGGTGTCCAGAGAAGCTGTGGATGCCCCATCCCTGGAAGTGTTCAAGGCCAGGTTGGATGGGGCTTGGAGCAACCTGGACTAGTGGAAAGTGTCCCTGCCCGTGGCAGGGGGGTGGAACTGGATGAGCTTTAAGTTCCCTTCCAACCCAAACCATTTTATCATTCCATCATTCTGTGATTCTGGAGTAGTTGAGAAATAAACATGCCCCAACCAGACACAGTCTTTTTACTGTAAAAAGAATAGTTTCAGATTGAAATTGGTGACAAATGTCAGTGCATATTTTCTGTCAGAGAGAGGCCAGAAGTCACGTACCAGTGTGTTCTAAAAATACAGCTGGTTTTATTACTGGAAAAAAAAATGCTGCTCGTTTGCAGTTTGGTCAATGCTTTGCCTCATGTACTTGCTGAAAATTCAAACACTACTGGCCTCACTGGGAAAGAGAAGTTCAGCAGGCATAAAACTAACCTGGGTGAGCTGAGATTCTCCAGCTTTTCTGGAGCGCTAGGGCTTGGCCTCGGTTAAGCCTGAAATGAGCAAGTCCTCATTTTGACTTTAGTCTGAAATACTTTTGGCTCTGTTTAAGCAAGTCATTATCTCTCCTAGTGTGAGCTCCAGAGGTTCACCTGGACCGCCTCTCCAACGGCCTGGAGTCTCCATTTCTCCTGCCCTGGGCTAGCGGCAAGGACACTCGTGGATAATCTGTAGGAACAGAACTTGAATTGTTCTGTGTTGCTCTGCTTGGTGCTACATGTGCAGCATCACTATGTTTGTTCAGGTTGCTCCACGGCAAAATCCAGTGTAGTTAATCTAGTAAAAGTGTGTGCACTTTATGTGCTGGGAGAGGAAAAGAATTGATGTGAGGAGTCAGTGAGGCATGGAGAGGGAAGGCTTATCCCTTCAACTGGAGATGGGGAAATTGTAAGAGGCCAGATCCTATTCCAGCTGGAAGTAGTGGTGCAGGAATAAGCTGGGCACATTTGTAGGATAAGGAGGAGCTAGGGAAGACAGGTTGTCTTTCCCCTTGGCCACAGCAGCAGCACTCCAGCAGAGCAGCCTGAGCCCAGCACTGGCACTCAGGCTGTGCGACGAGCAGTGTGACCCCAGTATCTCCTGCTGGGCTGACAAAAATCCCATTGGGGACTGGGGATGGACTTTGCCAGTCTAGCTTGTGTCATTCAGGGAGGTGATGTTATTAAAATTCAAGTTGCATGTGATTTCCCAACCAGTCTGTTCCTGGTGGTGGTGGTGGGCAGACAGGGCCTCAGGTGCACGCTCTGGACCTGGCGTGCCCCTGGCTTTCTGGCTGTCCTCTGTGCATCCTTAAACAAGGAATTTACCACCAGGAGACACAGGAGGGAGCAGCGAGGGGAGGCTGAGGAGCTGCAGCACTTCCCAGCACTCCATACTGGGATGGGGAGGATGTGGGAGCACAAGGCAGGCAGGTGACTCAGGCTGGGGACTGGCTGTGTCAGAGGAGATAGAGCTGAGCTTGGCACGCATACAAAACAGACAATGGTGTCTTTGAAAAATGTAAGAGAAGGTGGCTGAGCTGCAGTCACAAGTTACATTTTTCAAGGTGGAAGAGAGGAGGAAAAGTTGAGTCATGAAGAGATTGTCATCAGCTTTGTAGAGACAGCGACAGAGCAGGGGAATTGTACAGGCATTTGGAAAGTGGACATTAGAAACTTGGAAAATGGGATTTTGGCACAAAAGTGAAGTTAATTTCAAAGAGCTAAAGGTTGTATTTGGTTTTCTCCCAATGTGATCTTCTCTGACGCAGAGCAGAAGAGAAATCCACCTCTCTTTACTCATGGCTTGCCAAAAGACAGCTTAAAGTAAACGTGCACTGAGGGACAGCTGTTACAATCATGCCCAGTTGGAATGGAAAAGCTTCAGAAAGTGGATAAGAGATTAAAAGAGAAAAGGAAAACTGAGGGCTTTTAAATGTTGTGTGTCAAAACGGAAATCTGTGGAATGCTTGGCTTGTGTTGCAAGGGTAGGTAGGGCTCTCCATGGTGTTTGCCAGGCACTTGCTTCATGCTTGGTAAATGAGAAAGGGTTTCATATAGGGCCATGAAACAGGTGGATGAACACGTGTTTGTACTAAGATATGGTGCAAAAGGTGTTGTTGTGCCACATGCAAATCTGACACCAAATCCAGGAAGGCTTGTGGTCTGACATGGCATCCAGTATTTTAGTGCATTTTAACGGATTCACTAATGTGAGTGAGACAGAAATTTCTGTGGGTGGAAGGAAAGCTGGAAAATGGGAATGAAGGATGCATGATGCAGCTCACACCATTTCACAAGGTCCTTGTGTGCACAGCTGTGTGAGCTCTGTCCAGGAGGGCAGTGAGGGTGTCAGGGGATGCAAACTGTGGTGCCCATGGTGATGGACAGACACTGCCTGGAGCCAAAGGTAAATAAATACTGTGGCAAAAAAGCAGCTAGAAGTGAAAGATCTCCAGTAAGTGTGGGGAGCAAGCAATCTTGGAGGCTACTTCTGTCATTTGAATACTTCTTTAGAAATCTTCAGTTTTGTCCCTGCCTATTTGTGTTTTCTGGGGGAAGCTAAGGAGAAGTCATGTTTATCTGTGTGATCTGTTTTCATGGTTGACTAGTTTTTATGAAAATGGGGTTGTGTACAACCAACATAAAGAGATTATTTTAGGTATCTTGGTCTATGGGAATTAGTGACGCCCACTTTTAAAATAGTTCAGCAGGTAGTTAGAATAGTTCTGGATAGATTTAGCCAGAGAGACTTCACTGGTGGAGACTGTAGGACTAGGAGGAAGGAAAGCAGCAGGACACAGCTCTGACCCAGTCAGGTCCTTGGTGACTTTTGCTGTGGGAGAAAAAACCCAACAGCAAGACAAGGGCATTCTTTTGATGAGAATGTTGCCTTTTTATGACAATAATTTTATTTCATTCCTTGTAGGAAGTTTGAGTAATGAAGGCAGAGATCATAATGCATTTGTTGGGATAAATTCAGCGGTGGGTTTGCAGTCCCTGGGGTGTTGCACACACTGCAGCTCTGCCTGGCCACTGCTGCCATGGTGTCTGTTGAGCCCTGGGGCTTGGTGCTGAGGGGTGGATGGATCCTGAGCTCAGGAACTCCAGGATGGGTGATGTTGTAGACCTCTCCAGGCTTCCTGCAGAGAGTTTCCTTCCTCACACAGAGAGCAGAGCAGCAGGACTGTGCTGGGAGGTGGCTGCTCTGCACTAAAGTGTCCTTCAGGCTGCAGGGAAAGGAGCTGGGCTCAGCCCATGGGCGCGTTTCACTTGCATCCTTGAGGAGCCAGTCCAGAGTGAAGCCTACAACTTGATTTTCTTTCTTTTCGATTAAAGGCAAGTAGTGAATCTGAAAATGAGAGCCCAAAAAGAAGACGCCAGAAGCAGTTGAAAAGAAAGTAAGTTTCTAAGGAAAGGGTTTTGAGTGGTGATGCTTTGGTTTATTTTTCAGAACAGTAGCACATTGGATTGTTTGATAGGAGTTGTCAACATGGACAGCTTGTAAAATAAATACTTCAATAATACTTTGGATTACTAAAATTGAAGTATGAATATGGATCTATAAATGGATGCAATTTTCCAGCTTTTGTTTTTATTTTATTTTATTCCAGCTTTTTTATTTTATTATTTCTATTGTGCCTGTGATGGAATCTGAATGAGTTGGGTTCACTTTCTGTTGTCAGTGTTTCACTTTTCCATCAGGTTACTGATTCTCCTTCAGAGATACTTAAAACAGTTTAATGCCTTCTCCTCCCACCTTTTTGATTAACTGAGAATAAAATGCCAAATTATTATCCTCTTTTATCTTTTATAACCCTCTGTTAAAACAAAAGAACTTCCATAAAGAATGCTTTGGATGTCTGAGCACCATAACTGACTTCACTTACAGTCATATTTTAATGTATTTTCCCATCTAAGAAGTACCTTTTTGTTCTTCCAAACACCAAAGTGAAGTAGGGAACCTTGAGCTGCTTGATGGAGAAAATCTAAACACAGCCACGTTATCCTGCTCACTTTTTCCTGCATCTTGTCTTTTAACTCTTCATTTAGTAGCTCCCATCAGTGCAGGAGGGAAGGTGGTAAAGCACAGAGAGGATTGTGGTAGTATGGACCTCTCCTGGACAAGGGGAATGATCCCTGTGGACCCTCCATATCCCCTTGGAGAGAGGAGGGACTCCTCCAAAAGGCATTTTGGAGCTGCATCTTTGTTCTGAGTTGCCCCCAGGGAACGTTCTTCCTTCCACTAGTGGTACAAGGTGACTTGGCTTCACACTTGGAAAGCTGAATTGGAAGGAGAATTTAGATGGCAGGAGACTCGTCGTTCCATTTTCTGGGCTCCAGGGAGCTCCTGTAACTGTGCACCTTGTGGCTCATGCTCTGTGACAGTGAGCACTTCTCTTCAGATCCTGCCAGCCCATCTCAAAAATGCAGAAGCAGAGAAACCAAAATAATCTATCAAAGCCCTTGCCCACCCAGGTTTGAGCAGTACAGCTCTGCCACCAGCACATGGTAAGAGCTGCCCTCCCTCAAGGCAATCCTGCCACTGTGTGAAGCAAAGCCCAGGTGACTGAGACCCCCCTCCTAAGAGCAGAGAATCACACCATAACAACACCTTTGCATTGCACTGAAAAGCCAAGGGTGCAGTTTTGAACTTTTTTCCTGTACTTTTGGCCCTGATGTTTTGTTCAGCCAAGTATTTGTGTAGAAATATCATTGTCCTTCATGACCTACATTTCTGACCACAGAATTAAATGGAAAAGAGAGGTCTCTGCTGGAGAAGAGGATGAAGATGGAGGGGAACAAGGCACCAGTGGAGAGAGTGAGCCTGAACCGAAGAAAATTAAAGCAAGAAGACCTGTCCAAAGGAGGTAAGGAATGGTTGGTTCAGTCTATTTTTGTGCCTGTACTGCATGGAGAGGAAATCCCTATTTGTCACTAATGAATGTGTATTTTTCCTGCAATATTGCCCTTGTTTATGACCTAGTAAACCTAGGGCCTAGTTATTCCCTCATCTCCCCATCTCATGCTCCAGTGAGCAGTAGAGTGGTTTCCATGATAGTTAGAGCAGATTAAATCCCTTAGGAGTCTAATGTTTGAGATTCATCTTCCTTAAAGACTTACTAAAACGGATGTTGACATAAACCATGCTGTATTATGGCTCTATTGACTCTTATTTTAGAACAGTGGCCAAAACTGGCGTTAAAAAGCCCCACAAAATCCAGCGTGGGAAGAGGAAGAAACCGGACTCATCTGAAGATGACGATGATGATGAAGACGATGAGACCCCCAAGAGACAAACTCGGCGAAGAGCAGCCAAAAATGTCAGGTGTGAAGAAGTGTGGGGTTGCTTGGGGGTGAGAGCTGGCTGGGGAAGAGGGGGCACTGGGGGCCCTGACTCCTTGTGTGGTCCTGCAGAGACCCTGCTCTGCCCTGCAGGGACCTGTGGCTGAGGTGTGGCTCTCGTGACAGGCTCATGCTGGGAACATCCAGGTTTACCTCGTTTTGCCATCTGTGAAGGAGGGAATGTTTACCAGTCCCTCTTAGAGAAACGTGAGGAGGTTTGCTTAATGTTTCTAAAGCACTCTCAGATGAGATTAATAATTGCAAATAATAGATGAAAATGGTCAAAAGGGAGCAGCTGTGCTGGATTGGACCAATTGTCTGAGAGTGGCTGATAGGTAATGCCTTGGGACAGAGTGTTGAGACACAGAGGAGGTAAAGCTTTATTCATTCCCCATTGTACCTTCTCACCTTTCGGGCAGTCCTAATAAAGGACTTGCAAAGAGCCATTCAAATGATATTTTGTGGTGATTAAACATTCATCAAGGATGAGAAGTGCAGTTCCTAGGGCAGTGCAGGCACCCATGCAACCTTTCAATGCTCTGCAACCTCCATAGAATAATCTTCCCCTCGATAGTGGAGACTTTCTGTGTTATGGCCTTGCTTCTCCTGCAGGGATTGTTCCACCTTATCAATCATCTGATGCTGGCCATGGTCAGAAAAACTATATGGGCAAGATAGAGGATTAGTCTGATAAAGTACAGCTGTGTAAGTGTCTTGGGGAAAAATACTGAATGGATGACTTAAGACATGCGTGTGTTGAACATGCAGGGAACCACAGGATAAATTCTGCAGAAGGTGCTCTAGTCTGAGCCATTCTCTGTGTTGGTGGGCTGGGAAGAGTCAAGGGGTTTATATCAGTTTGGTTTTGATCTTATTCAGCTACAAAGAGGATGATGATTTTGAGACGGATTCTGATGACCTGATAGAGATGACTGGGGAAGGAGCTGATGAACAACAAGACAACAGTGAAACTATTGAGAAAGTCTTGGACATCAGGCTTGGAAAAAAGGGAGGTGCGTGGTTCTGGAAGAAGCCTTTATTTCTGATGGCAATCGTGCATGCTCACGGTTTCTCCTGAGCTGGTGCAATGCTTTTGCAACTTCAAAGTAGGGCCAAGGGTTGTTTTAGGGCTTTTCATCTTTTTCTCTATGCCTCTTATTTACCTCTTGTAATATGTAATAGCTTTTGTAACATATAATATTTAAAATCCTAAAACCTCTATAGTTTATGTGCTTGCCAGCTTTCATTTATCCTGCACACATTTTAAAGATGCAGCCATTGTTCTGCAATTCCTGCTTTCCTCTGCTTTGAAATATAAAACAGATCTAGGAGAGTCAGTTTTCATAGCCCCATTGACAAAACCATAATGAAAATAAAGCCAATGTTTTGTTCTCAAAGCCTTACAAAAGTGTTTTTGTAAAACTGAATGGTTGTGAACACTTTCAAGAGACCTTTGAATTATACTTAAAGAAAAGCTACTTATGAGAGATTTAAAAAGATTCTGTTGTATGGAAAACTTTTGTGTGCCTGCCTTATAAGGTTGCAGAATCTGGTGGATGTTCTTTGTGCTCCCACAAAAGATGTACTAGAAGAGTAACTTTCTGCACTAGTGCAGTTGATGTCCAGTGGCTGGTAAGGAAGGTACCAAATGCAGGCTGGTTTCTCTTGCAGCCATTGGAGCTTCCACCACGGTGTACGCGACCGAGGCCAACGGCAACCCCAGCGCCGACTTCGACCCCGAGAAGGATGAGGGGGAAGTTCAGTACCTGATCAAATGGAAAGGCTGGTCATACATCCACAGCACGTGGGAGAGCGAGGAGTCCTTGCAGCAGCAGAAAGTGAAGGGCCTGAAAAAGCTAGAAAACTTCAAGAAAAAAGAGGAGGAGATCAAGCAATGGTAGGCTTCACCCCAAGCAGTGATTTGACCTTGGGCAAATCATTTTTATAGGTTTGAGGAGTCATGACTGAAAATGTTTGATTTCTTCTTACAAAATGTGTTTTATGTGCACTGTGGTCCCTCTGTGCCTGCTGAGGAACATCCCCCCTCACAGAAATTATGTCTGTGGTATGGATGGCTGTAAAATGGAGAGGACAAGGCATGAAATCCACACTATTGCCACTTCCTAGGCTTAATAATTGGGAGACCTGACAACAGATCAGTGGTGCACAGACTCACCTGGCCCAGGAGGTGCTGTGAGGGCTTACAGTCTTATTAACCCTTGTTAATTATGGGCTTCTGTGTGTGCAAGTTTTTGCATCAGTTTATGTCCAACTTCCCCAGGAACTATAAGGGGAGCTATGATGTGTTTCCAAAGTGCTAAAGCTGGAGTAGCAGCTTCCATCTCTATTTGATTCCTGTTTTGAGACTGATTCTTGCATCAGAATAAGGCAGCATTTAACAGGGAGACAATCTGAACATCTATGACATTTGCTTCTCAGCAATAATTTATAATTTTAGGAAAGTTAAGGAACATGTCATATAACAGTAGTTTCCTTATGTGACTTGTCTGAATGACAGAACTGTGTAGGAAAATGGATTTTCTATATGTAACCTCCATGAGCACTGTGACAGAAGCATTATAATGGGGTTTTTTTTGTTTTGGATTATTTTGCATCTAGGCTGGGCAAGGTATCACCTGAAGATGTAGAATATTTCAACTGCCAACAAGAGCTGGCTTCAGAGCTGAACAAACAGTATCAAATAGTGGAGAGGGTGATTGGTAAGTGGAGCCAAGGCTTTGGTAAAGGGGTGAAGTAGGAGTGGGAGTTTTAATCCATGTGACACCGGAATGAGTGTGTAGCTCTCTCTTCTTCCCTGTCCTCCTGTATCCCTGAATTGAAACCTCTGGTGTTTAGTGTATTTCATTGTGTGAAATTTAGGAATTTGGACAATAGAAATCCAGGTTTGCAGATTTGTATTTACAAGCAATACGAATCAGTCACTCTTTGCCTGGATTATGGGATGACACACTATTTTTTCAGGAGGTTGCTGAAATTGTTGCTGCTGCAGTTCTTTGTCTTCAACCCTTTGGATGCAAGGTGTTTGTTTCCAAAGCAGCAGCATGGGCCTGGCTTTTGTGAGGACCCCTTTCCGTGATGTGGTTGAGGATGTGGTTAGGCTGCAAGTCAGCTCAGGGGTGAGATTTTCATGATGAATTAATAGAAATAAAACCAGAACTTCCTGAGCACTTTGGTAATGTCACAGTCATGTCAGTCAGAGGTGCCAGCACCCAGTTGCTTTGCGAATTGGCTTGGGAAGCTGTTTAACCTATTTCCAGTAGAATTCCTGTAAAAACGTGGGTGTGAGGCAGTGATGGCGTGCCCTGCTCCCTCTGCTGGCTGCCAGCATTCCAACCCTCCCTTCCCTTCTCTCTCCAAACACAGCTGTGAAGACCAGCAAGTCTGCCACGGGACATTCAGAGTTCCCAGGTAAAATAACTTTTTTGTGGTCTCTCTACACTTTTCCTACAAGCCAAGACCTGTCTTGTGGCTGTCTGGGCAGTTCAGTCTGAGCCGAACTTGTGGTTCAGCCATTCAATCACAGGTGCTGAGGTTTGGGCTTTTTTGCATGTTTTGCAGCAAACAGTCGCAAAACATCCTCGAATGACCCCGAATACCTGTGTAAGTGGATGGGGCTGCCCTATGCCGAGTGCAGCTGGGAAGATGAGGCCCTGATCAGCAAGAAATTTCAGCACTGCATCGACAGCTTCAACAGCCGTAACAACTCCAAGACGATTCCCACCCGGGACTGCAAGGTTTGCTGGCTTCTCTTCTTTGCTGGGTTCCTGCAGGCTGGGGGAAGATGCAAACAGTGGGAACATGAAATTTTGTCAGGATTAATGTCAGAGAACATTTTCCCATCCTCCCACCTGCGTTTGAAGGGTTGTTTGCTGTTCTCGTATTGTACTTCCAGCAGAGATGTGAACCCCTTTGAGTTTCATTTACTCTGTGCACAGTGAGAACGTTATGTCCCCCTGGGGAGTGGGAGACTTAATTAATCCTTGCAAAGTGCTTCCTCCTCAGAAGGAGCTGCAGCAGTTTTAATACCAGTTGGATGAAAAAACAGCACACCTGGGAAAAGAGGAAGCCTGCAAGATGCTGATACAGTGAAGGAGAGGGACAGAAATAATGGGAGAAAAACCAAAAGAGGGCAAAGAAGGAAGTGGAGCTTGTTCCAGCTCATGTGCATTTTGTGCAGCTTACTACACTCCTGGGGGACTCAGAACCCTGATCATAAACCAGAGGGCAGGAGGCAAATCACAAGAAATGCAGACACAAGGACTAGCTAGGAAAATGTGGATGGACTTGAACCAGCGAAGAGATGCATACTCTTTGCTGAATTTATAGATTTCATTTCTGAATTTTCAGCCTTTCAGCTGCAGACTATTTAGTCTTTCTCTTCAGTGGACTTATGGCAGCATCTCTTTCAGGTGTTGAAGCAGAGGCCGAGGTTTGTTGCCTTGAAGAAGCAGCCGTCGTACATCGGCGGCGAGAACCTGGAGCTGCGGGATTACCAGCTGGAGGGCCTCAACTGGCTCGCTCACTCCTGGTGCAAGTATGTACACAGGCTGTGATGTTCATTCCGTGGGTTTTTTGTGCCAGAAGGATTTGGCACTCCTATTTTCAAGTGAGGTCTTTACCTGCCCTCATTCTGCAGCTTGGAGGATTTCAAATGTTGTCATGCCCAGCTGCATTGCAGACACTGCAAGCAGGAGCTACCTAAGCATGAACTTAAGACACCTGGTGCGAAAACAAAAAGCATTTTCCCCTCTCTGGGCCTGTTCACATGCTGAATTTGGCTATTGTGTGAGGCTGTTACATATCAGCCCTAGATTTCCATTGACTAAATGGGAAAAAAAGGTTTCTGGCTCAGTGTGCTTATATACTCATGGAAGTTTCTGAGAAATGTCCTTCTAAAATTAGGCTGCTGATTCCCCTCTGCCTTTGCCTGTTTTCCTCCAGTTTGGAGTCATCAGAGTTAATTTTTGCAGGTTATTGTGCCGTATTCAGTCTGGCTGTCCCTGTGATCCACTTGGAAGTGTTCAAATAACTGTTTTTGCACTGCCCCCTCTGTCCTTGCCGTGGATTGCTGTTCATGTGGAGCACAGTAAATTAGCAGTGGCAGAAACATGCACTCAGACAGCGTTTTTGTTTGTTCTCTTCCTCAGGAACAACAGCGTGATCCTGGCTGATGAAATGGGACTGGGCAAGACGATCCAGACAATCTCATTCCTGTCGTACCTGTTCCATCAGCACCAGCTGTACGGCCCTTTCCTGGTGGTCGTGCCCCTGTCCACCCTCACCTCCTGGCAGAGGGAGTTCGAAGTGTGGGCGCCCGAGATCAACGTGGTGGTTTACATTGGAGACCTCATGAGCAGGAACATGGTGTGTAATCAGAGAGCAAGGGGTGAGGGCTGGGGGAGAAGCACTGGGTGCAAAGCAGCAGCTTGTGTGTGATGTGTGTGACAGTCAGCTGGAGAGGCTGGTGGACAGTGCTGGCAGCACTACAGGCAGCTGGAGCTGGTGTAGCTGAGCATGTGGGTGTAGTTCCCTGCTGCAGGGAATTTTCTGCTTTATTTTCCCTCTTCGAGTGAGTGCAGAAGCACTCTGGCTTCTCTCAGAGTCTGGAAACCAGTACTGCTCTGGGCTGAAACATGCAGTGAGGAGTCCAGCAGTGTAAAAGTGCTTGTCTTCAGTGTTTGGAACTAAACTGACAATGGAGCACACAAGTGTTGGGACTCCCGTGGTGGTCCACAGTGAGGTGATGTGTTCATTAATGTCACAACAGCAAGGTGACCTTGTTTTATTACCTGTTCATGGGCAGTTGAACCATGTGTGCACTAAAACAAGTTGTTCCTTGGGCACCTTGAGCTCATCAAATGGCACCTGGGAACAACAGGGGTTTGGACCTGGTTGGAGCCTCTGGCTACAGGTACACTAAAGTAACAATTGTTAACTCTTTCCTGTTGATAACGTGTGTTGCAGTTAACTTTTGTCTCCCCTCACAGATACGTGAATATGAGTGGATCCATTCTCAGTCTAAAAGACTGAAATTCAATGCACTTATCACAACATACGAGATCCTACTGAAGGATAAGGTGAGTACTTGTTCAGGAATATTTTTACTTAGACTTTCTGTCATTTTCAAAGGGGAAAGCCAGTCATCATCTAGTGGGTTTCACCTCTTCCCTCTGTGGTGATGGAAAACTATAGCCACTATTGGCTTTTTCTTGGCAGTAATGAACAGGGAATGTGTGACACATCTTACAGTGTCTTCACTCTGGTACTGCACAGTTGTGCTATTCCTTTTACATAGAACACATCTGGCAGTATCCAGCAGTACCTGGATTTTTACCTGGTTTAGGTTTGCTAAGAGGACAAACAATTACACTGAACCTCTGGCCACAATGTTAACAGTATCCACATTTTTACATCTAGGAGAAATCTGTCTCCTTAGGAAATATTCATCAGCTCTGTCAGTCACTGAGTCCTAGCAGAAAACAAAAAGCTGAAAAAAAAGGAAAAAAAAAATCAAAACTCTTTGATTACCTGAACTTTTTAGGCTTGTTGATCTGCTCTCCTGTTGTTGCTCCAGTGGGACTAGGGCAACCCAGGGCCCCAAGGGCATGGAGAAAGCGAGGAAGAAAGAACTGGGGAAGGACTGTGCTTTCTGGGTAAAATGGGGATTAGAATAGGTGTACTTGCTGCAAGACTACTGAGATACAGCAGGAGTGTTGTACAGCGTGGCTAATTTTCACCTTTTCCTTTCTGGGAAGACACCTAAATTTTGTTAGCGAGAAAATCCTGCAGGGGTCCAGCAGCAGGGCCAGGGCAGGACACCCTGGGTAGCAAACACTGCAGGGCTCCCTGGCCCTGGGGAGAGACACGTGTGAGGTGCTGGGGCCTGTCTGACCCAGCCTGCGTTTGTTTCCTTCTCTTCCTGCAGACTGTTTTGGGAAGCATTAACTGGGCCTTTCTAGGTGTGGACGAAGCCCATCGGTTGAAAAATGACGACTCCTTGCTGTACAAAACGTTGATTGATTTCAAGTCCAACCACAGGTTGCTGATCACTGGCACCCCGCTTCAAAACTCACTCAAGGAGCTCTGGTCCCTGCTGCACTTCATCATGCCAGAGAAGTGAGTCTTCTTTTGGGCCTTCCAAGAAATGTCTCGGGTCATTCTTGTCTGTTAAATAGGCTCGAGGGAGTGCAGAATGGCAGAAATCCCTGAATTCAATCCCTGAATTAAACTCAGTAGTGTGACAGCAATGATAGGAAAATAGATATTAGTGGGGAAAATCAAAGGTTAAATAACTGACACAAGGCGTATTTCTGGCAGCAAACTGAATGGGGAAACCTGATATTTGCCTTTCAAATCTGTCTGCTGTCTTCCAGCCTTCTCTAAAAAGCTGAACTTGTTTTAAACAATCATCTCAGTTTCCCATCTGAGGTTTCCCATACACTGTGGTTCAGGCACCCCTGCCAACCATTTCATGGCAGTTTTGGGCTGCTCTCTGGCTGATTGAGTGTCCACAGTGTAACAAATATTTTGTTTTCTTTAAAACAAAATGAGCTATGGGCATCTCTAAGGCTAAGGTAAGCATGCCCCAAAGCTCACTATAATAAATTATGTTTGACTGCAAGAAGAGCTGTCCCCCAAATTTTTTTTGTTGGATCACAGAAAGAGAGAAGGAGAGGCTTGAGGTCTCCCAAGTGGAGGAGAGCGGATCTCCACATTTCAGAGGAGCTGTCAGAGGAAGCAACAATCCCAAAAGAGCCTTCAGAGCAGGGTAAAACAGTCCAGTTGTCAAAGCCCTGTCTGGGGGAGGCATCGTGGAAAGTTCAGAAACTGCTGCCAGGTAAATGCCAACAGAGCAAAATAGTGGAAAACTTGGGATTTTGGGTCCTGGGAGTCAGCGTGGAGCTCAAATATAAGATGTTAGGAAGGCATCAAAGCCCAGAGAGCTTCTAGCTTTGCCACCAATCTCTTTAGTTAACCTGAGCACCGTGAACCTCTTGCCTTGCACTGTGTTTCCATTAAACTGAGGCTCTCCTGTCCTGTGGTGCAGCAGGAATGTATCCAATAGATGCTGTTTGGTGCCATAAGACAAGAGGTATTCTGACCCCTCCCTTCTCCTCCTTTCTGTTGCCAGGTTTGAGTTCTGGGAGGATTTTGAAGAGGATCACGGGAAAGGGAGAGAGAATGGCTACCAGAGCCTTCACAAAGTCCTGGAGCCCTTTCTCCTGCGCAGGGTGAAGAAGGATGTGGAGAAATCTTTGCCAGCCAAAGTGGAGCAGATCCTTCGGGTGGAAATGTCTGCTCTGCAGAAACAGTATTACAAGTGAGTCACTGAATGAGTTACTGGGAGTGCCAGTAGGAATGGGCACATCCTTCTGTGGGCCTTGGCAATGTGTTCCAGTATTCTGTGGATACTGTGGCCTTCAGAGTGCCATCACCTGTAGTACTGGGAGCTTCCCAGTAGGTATATGAGATTGGGTAGTTGGTATCTTTCCTTCTGGAAGATGCTTTTGTAGAGTGATACAGTTCAACTGGCTGGCTTTGCAAGACAGAGGTTATGCCTTTCCTGGGGAAGTGAAAATATGCACAAAATGGGATGCTGTTCAATGTTAAACTGTGATAATATCAATAGGAAAGTAAGATCAGGGGTTTTAGAGAGGAAAGAGCAGTACCCTGTAAGAGAAGTGAGGTGAGATGGAGGGAGGGAAGTAGACTGCTGCTTGAATGAGCTGTTCCTAAAGGTTTTGTTCCTCCAGGACTACACTCTGCACTGAGAAATGATCTGGACTTTAATTTTCCTGCCTGCAGGTGGATTTTGACCAGAAACTACAAAGCTCTTTCAAAGGGAACAAGGGGAAGCACATCTGGTTTCCTGAACATTGTGATGGAATTGAAAAAGTGCTGCAACCATTGCTACCTTATCAAACCTCCTGAGGAAAACGAGAGAGAGAATGGCCTTGAGACCCTGCAGGTGAGTGGTGTCCTTGGTCACCACCTTTTTTCCTTAAATTTCATTCCTTTGTCCTCCCAGCAAGATAATATCTGGTGAAGCTTTAGCTTCTGTGGCTTCTCTTTTTAAAACAGTCCTCACAGCTAAGCCATTTGAACCCCCAGCCCTCCACTTCCACTGTAGGCAACATTTTGTGGCCTTCTAGAGCAGGAGTTGCAGGCAGTGTAAGATCTATCCTGTGTGACTCATTGTGTGTAGGCTCTGCTGTGTAAATCCAGATGATTCAATGAGAGATGTACAAGAGATGCATGACCCCAAAAGGAGCAGGCCTGTGCTGGTCTCTGTGTGATGCAAATAAGGGTAAGATTGGAAATGATGGTTGTTTCTTCAGTCTCTCATCAGGAGCAGTGGAAAGCTGATTCTCTTGGACAAGCTGCTGACCAGGCTGCGGGAGAGAGGCAACAGGGTGCTGATCTTCTCCCAGATGGTGAGGATGCTGGACATCTTGGCAGAGTACCTGACTATCAAACACTACCCTTTTCAGGTGAGAAACATCAGCATGGAAAACAGTGGGGTCCCCTTGAAAGTGTGGGAAAATGCAGAGGGAACTTGAGCAATGGGAATCCCTGAGTTTCCCAGATTACAGGTGGCACTTACTGGAGGGAACTGGGATGTCCCCTCATTTCTGTGTGGCCCCATCTCTGCAAAACTCCTCTGACAGGCCCCTGCTTCGGGCTGTGTGGTGTGATAAACCCTGAGGAGAGGACAGTGAGCACAGAGAGCCTGGCTGGGAGCCTGTAACGGGAGCTGCGGTGTCACCCGCTGTGTGCCTGTTCCCAGAGCATCCCCCAGCCCTTGTGACACAGCTGAGGCAGCGCAGTTATTTTTAATTGGTGGCTATTTTTAACAATTAAACGCTGCAGGCGGCAAAGGGGGCTGTAGGGCTGACAGCACTCGGGTGCAGCAGTCCCTCAGGGCTCCTTTACCTTCTTTCTTTTCTCATTATTGTTGATTTTTCCAGCGCTTGGACGGCTCGATCAAGGGGGAGATCCGAAAGCAGGCGCTGGATCACTTCAACGCCGACGGCTCCGAGGTACCGCAGTCCCGGGCAGAGGGTTTGTGGCTGAGCCACAGGTTGTGACTGACAAGAGGGGATTGGTTCAGTTCTTTTTACAGGGCCCCAGGTACTTTTAAAGACATGGATATGGCAGGTTTTGCAACCAGGCATATTGCTGATTTTAAGTCTCCCACATCCAAGGAACAGGGCTGCGAGACACATCTCCAGAAAGTCCTGAAGAGGCTGGGAAGAGCCAGAATTTAGCAATTCCCTCCCTGTTGGTCTGGAGAATGAGATGGTTGCTGAGTGATTCCAGACTGAAGCTGGTTTTGGATATGAAATGGCAGAGGCAAAAGGAGGATTTTAAGTGTTGGCGGGCACTGGAGTCTGGTGTTGGAGGTGAAAGTCTCCAGTGTAATAGGAGAGGGCACCTCGAACCTCTCATCTGGGCTTGCTGACTCACAGTGACTGGTACAAGACACTTTTGTGTCAGTCAGCCCAGCTGTGAGGAATACCTTTCCTCACTCCGGAAGCCTGGGCTGGAGCAGAATTCTTGGCTCACACAGGACCTGTGAGAGATTGTGGTTGTGGGAAAGTTAACAAAAGGAAGTGTGAGTGAGGAAGAAGCAAGAATGCCCATAGAACCTGCCCTTTTCCCGTGTCCTGAGGGCATCCGTGGGGGCACAGGCATCTTGGCTTTAACCTGGCCCAGTCTATTAGTTGCTGATCTCACTCCTAACAGAATTCAGGCAACAAAAAGCAGGTGTTTGCCTGCTACCTTTGTAGGAGTCTGGTGGGCAACGTGGTCTGACCTTCAAAAGTGACTCCAAGGTGCCCTTGCCTTGAACTGCTTGTATGGCTGTTCCATATGGATTCATGCCTGGAGTAGCACAGCTTTCACCCCTGCCAGCACTGCCTCACCCTGGCTCTGGGCTCAAAGACTGGTGCTGCTCAGCCTGCATGAGCAGGGTATATGGGAAGGAAATCCTTTTTCTGCTCTAAGCATGAGTGCAACAGAGCCTTCCCTCCATTTCCTCATACAGCTTTTGAGTCACCATTGCTATTTTATGCCCACAGTTACAAGCTGGTTAACTCATGGATGCTTTTTTTTTCCTTCCCAGGACTTCTGTTTCTTGTTGTCAACACGAGCTGGAGGGCTGGGAATTAATTTGGCCTCTGCTGATACTGTTGTTATCTTTGACTCGGACTGGAACCCCCAGAATGATCTTCAGGCTCAGGCCCGAGCTCACCGGATCGGACAAAAGAAGCAGGTCAGAAGAGTTGCCTGGGTTATTTTCAGTGTGGCTTCAGTGCATCTAAACAGGCTCTCACCTCAGCAGAGCTTCTGAAAACATGGGCTTTTTGTCCCAGTCCTTGCTCCAGAGAGTGCTGCCCAAAGGAATCTCATTGAAAAACTAGGAGACAAAAAACCAGCCCAGATTTGCCAGATGTCCAAGTCTTTCTGTTGGCTTTGAACAAACCCAGAACCCAACCTGTGGCATTGCACTTCTCAGCCTAGTCCTAGTGGACTGTTCTTTCTTGCCCTGGAAAACTTAAAAAGTACAGCATCCACCTTTGCTAGGAGTTATTAGATATGTGAAAAGCTTATTGCTAGTTTGAATTTAGAGTGATTGCTTCAGAAGATTTTTACTCTGTGCTTAGGCACACTACAAGGTCTGTGTTAACCATCCTTGTTGTAACTGGATCTCCTGAGACACAAAGAGAACGTGCTTGTTTTTCATGTGAAAAAGCACATCTGCACACGAAGAGACAATGTCAGCAGCCCAGTGAAAGCAGCTGAGGGATGCATTGCTGTATCAGCAGAGCATGTTCAGGCCCAGGAAATAGCTGTGTTCTCTTTTTGCCACTCAGGTGAATATTTACCGGCTGGTCACTAAGGGGACAGTGGAGGAGGAGATCATTGAGAGAGCCAAGAAGAAAATGGTGCTGGATCATTTGGTTATCCAGCGTATGGACACCACTGGCCGGACTGTGCTGGACAACAACTCTGGGAGATCCAAGTACGTGACTGTCAGGAGGCAGAAATACCTGGAACACGTGGCATAACCAGCTTCACCTGCTGGCATTTCCCCATATTTATTTGATAGGGTACAGAGCAGAAGGCTAATAAATAATGACAGCTTTTGCTGATTTGGCTTCTGCAGTCATTCATTTGGACACATAGGATAAAGATGATCCGAAATTAAAAACTAGTTTTAGTGCATTACTTGTTTTTCCTTCTGCCTTCCACCCGGACATCATCCTGGTCTGAGGGAACCTGGTTGTGGAACAGCTGCATTTTGGCAGTGACCTCAGATTCTCTTCATTTCCCCCAGTAGATGGAGGTGGTTCCCATTGCAGTCTTTGTCTGTGCTAGAGCAGGAAAGAGATTAATAACAAACCTTTTTATAGTGCTGGGTAGAAAACTTACTCCTTGCTTCAATTAGGAAAAACTTTGGTATGGTTTTGTGCTGTAGCAGTTCTGACTGAACAGCTCAAAATACCTTTTCCTTCTCATTTGTTCTTGCAGCTCAAATCCCTTCAACAAAGAGGAACTGACAGCTATTTTGAAGTTTGGAGCTGAAGATCTTTTCAAGGAGCTTGAAGGGGAAGAGTCAGAGCCTCAGGTAGTTTGAAATTGAAATCACACAGCAGTTTGTAGTGCTCTGCAGGTCTGCAAGAGGAACTGTGTGCTGTTGCTCCTGCTTTGTTCTTGCCCTGTGCATGAGAGCAGCTTGGTGAATAGGACATGTGGGAGTCTGGAGAAGCTGAAAGCCGAGTCTGGGGCTGGGGGATCAGGGGTTTGAGGAGAGCCTTGTTGTTGGGGATTAAATAGTAATGGTCACCAAGAGAGTCCCTTGGCTCCTGAGGATTATTAGCCAGTGACAGCACAGCCTGCTGAAGGCTCCTCTCCCTACCTCCTCTGAGCACTTGTTCAGCATCCTTTTTTGGTGGTTCTGAGCGAGGCAGACTCAGCACAGTGCAGTGAACAGGTCGCTCTCTCCTGCCTCAGTGCAGCATTGCTCAACAGTTTAGTATTGAGTGTTTTGACCAATTCTTGTAATGGTCCAAGCAGCAGAGCTTCCCCCCAGGGAAACAGTCTGCAGTTCATACATCTCACTGCCTGGAAATTTCCCCCACTGCTCAGCCTTGATGGTCCTTTCCTTCTGTTCTGTCACCTTATTTGTACTTACTTGTACCACTTGGAGATAGTTCATCCCTGCCCTCGGGAATGACACCCTGCAGATATTTGCACTTTATTTAGCTCATATCAGCACACGAGTCTGTTCTCAAAGCCTCTTACTTCCCACTGTGCTCGGCACCATCCGCTTTATCCCTCCTTCTCCCTGACTGGCAGGAGATGGACATCGATGAGATTCTGCGCCTGGCTGAAACACGGGAGAATGAAGTGTCCACCAGTGCCACCGACGAGCTGCTCTCCCAGTTCAAGGTATGGACCTCCAAGCTCTGCAGTGGGCTGTGGGAATGTGGCTCCCCACACTCTGCCATGGTGGTGAGGTCAGGAACAGGCAGGAACACCTCGGAGAGATCACAGAATCACAGAATAGTTCGGGTTGGAAGGGACTTTAAAGATCATCCAGTTCCAACCCCCCCCGATGTACGTATTAATTTAATTTCAAGTAAGTGGTTTTGAAGGCTGTGAATAAAATGCAGAATTTACCAAATTTGGAAACAAACCCAATAATTTACAAATACTCAGCAGTACTTCTTAAACTGCACGTACTTCCTCAAAAGCTGTTAGTCCAAAGACGTGGCAAGGAGCCAGGAATGTAGTGACATAGGGATCAATTACGAAGTAGTTATGGAAGTGTTGGCAGAATTCCTATGGAGAAGGAGTTGAGACTTAGCAGACAGCTCTGGAGTGTTCCTGCCAGGGAAGGGAATTGCTAAAACTTCTCTTTTGCTTGTAAAGGTTGCCAACTTTGCAACCATGGAGGAGGAAGAGACAGAGCTGGATGAGCGGTCCCAGAAGGACTGGGATGATATCATTCCAGAAGAGCAGAGGAAAAAGGTGGAGGAGGAAGAAAGGCAGAAAGAACTGGAAGAAATCTATATGCTGCCGCGAATCAGGAGCTCAACTAAAAAGGTACAGCCCATCTTGAGGGGGTGAGAGGCAGGAAGCGAGAGCTGGCAAAGGGGATGCTCAGGGGAAGCCTCCTTGCCATCTGAGCCTCTTTTCCTCTTCCAAAGTTGGTTGGGAAGGAAGCACAGAGATAGCACAGTGACCTCTTATTGGCATTGTGCATTGGACCAATGGTTTGGGATGCAGTGTGAGGGCCCAGACTGGATTTGGGGCAACTCATCTCACCTTAGTAGACAAAATAAAAACAATCTCTAGTGGCCACAAAGCAAAGTATCCAATTGTACTGGATTTTACTGCAGATTCTGCAATTTTCTGGCAGTTTCTTTTCCTTGGGCTCTCTAGCTCCTTGGGTGGCTCTTGCCTAAATGTGGACCCTAAGGGACAAAAGAGATGGTGTCCTCCCAAGTGCTTCTTTAGGTAAAGGGATCTACCCCAATCCAAAATAAAGTTGACTGTGCAAGGATACTCTGCTGGGGCATGGGGCTTCAAGGGGTTAGAACTGTTCCCTGGGATGAGCTGGGGAAAAACACTGAAGTGAAAAATACGGAGAAGGATAATTCATGTCGGATGAATCCAGATTAATTTCTGAGATGTCCTGGTTTTAAAAATAGTCTAAGAGACTGGCACCATCCCATGGAAATCAATATTTTAGCATCTCTCAGTAGATCAGTATGCAACTGTGAAACTGGTGGCTGTAAAGGGAGGATGACCACCGGAGCCTCAGCCAGCTGGGAACTGCAAGGGCGTGCAGCCTGTCTGGGTTGGTTACATGGGCTCCTGCGTCTTCAGGAATGGATGCCCAGGTGTTTTACAGTCCATTGAATACTGCCACTGCACAGAGGGACAGAAAAGTTTGTTAGCTGATTAGATTAGCAGTTATTAACTGCACTGCTGTTTCTCTGGTTCATGCAGGCTCAGACAAATGACAGTGAATCTGATGCAGAAACCAAGAGAAGGCTTCAGAGATCATCTGGGTCAGAAAGTGAGACCGACGACACCGATGACGAGAAGAGACCGAAGCGCAGAGGACGCCCTCGGAGTGTTCGAAAAGACACTGTGGAAGGATTTACTGATGCTGAAATCAGGAGGTCAGTGCTGAGCACAGGAGACAGTTCAGAAAACAAATATAGAAATCCCATGCAGGTGGAGAAAATCCCAGATTAATCCAGGAAGTGTTCACCTGTAAGCACGTCAGTGGTTAGGCGGAGCTGGTTCGCTGGGACAGCTTCTGCACCTTTATATAATTCAGTGTGATCCCAGCTGATGACCTTAACATTCAGATCAACGCAAAATGGACTGGATTGTCTTTTCTTTAGTCAGGCTACTGTGAAGCTGATACCTTCCTAAAATTAATCCGTGTTGTAACTGCCCTTTCTGGGCCAAGTGGATTGAGCTAATGCTGTATAACATGTGAGGTTTTAGGTGCCATGAGCTGCAGAGCTGGAGAAGCCAAGGGCTCTGGCCTTCCTGACATTTTTCTGGCAGTCATCCTGCTGATTTAAGCTCTAAGTGAAAGGCAGGCTCTGGCAAAATGACCCCCTGAGAACTGGTCCTGTTGATCTGGGTGATTGTGTGTCAGTCCCTGATGTCAGCTGGGGGCTGAATTCCAGAACATTATTTTCTTCTCCTATCTTCTAATTCTTGAGTCTTTCCCAGAGATCTTTGTCTTACAGCTCTACCCAGATGTTCAGCCAAAGATGGAAAAGAGGGGTTTATGAGTTTTCCTTGACTATCTCTGAGCTGCTGTACTTTTAAGCAGGAGGTATCAGAATTTTTGGGCTGTGATAGCTGCCCATAACCACCTTGAAACCATGGAGCAGGAGGGCCATGTTACAATATGCAATATAACAGCCATTTGGGTTATTATGATGTAGCAGGAAGAGGCTGAAAGTATACAAAATGAAAAAAAGAAGGCAGAAATTAACTAATTTTAAAAATAACCTGTAGTTGTAGCCATTGTGTCTACTCCCAGCTCAAGGCAATGTTCGATTGCAGCAACTCTTGCCCTGAAGTTGTGTTAGCCATAGCAGGGATTTTCACAATAAAAATAAGACATGAAAATAAATAGCAAACCTTGTCTGCAAACCTCTGTGATGGATTGAACCACATTTGGCTCTTCTGTGATGGGTTGCTACATTTACAGCCTGAGCTTTAAAATTACTAATGACATTGATTTAATGCCTCTTTTCTTCCTGGAAAAATGAAGTTAATAATTACCAACATGGTGTGAGCCAATGCTTTCTTCTTTTTTTTTTTTTTTTTGCCCTACAGTTACTACTCTCCTCTTTTTTTTCCTCATCTGTCAAACACTCAACATTCATAATAATGTTGTGTTCTTCTCCAGCCAAGGTCACAAAACTCTTTGTGGGGGCTAATGGATGAGGTTTCCCAGTGCTGAGGGATGCTGAGTTGATCACTGGGGAATGCAAGGGTGATAATGTGCCAGGCTGTAATTAATACATTCAAGCATATTTGTGGTGTTGGACCTACTTTTTATGACAGTTAGTTTAGTGTTTTCATTTTTTTTTCCTCCTTAGGTTTATCAAGGCTTACAAGAAGTTTGGATTGCCTCTTGAGCGGTGAGTCCCAAGCTGGCCTTGCTCCGGAGGGGAATCATGGAGACACATTGTACTTCTGAGCACAGCCAGGCACACATTGCTCTGGGTGTTTGACACAACCTCCAGGACAGCACAAGGCTCTCTGCCATGCCATCAGGACCCCAAGCACTGCTGTACAGTCCCTGGTGTCTCTGTTGATGGGCACTGATGAATGCTGGCCCAAAAGCAGCTGGAGCAGTGGTGGCACCAGGCTGTAACACAGCAGCGTCCTGCTGGCAGGGTCTGGCCCTTGGGGCATTCCCACTCTGCCCAGAGAGGAGAGGGAGCAGCTGTCAGAACAGCAAATGCTACCCAAAACACTTGCCAGGCTTCTCTATGCATGTTAGCCTCAGGACTGGATTTGGAGCATCTTTCCATGCTCTGTCCCTCCTGAAGGGAAACAAGGAGAGGCACCGTCCTTGAGCGTGAATCTGCAGAGCCCTGACCATGTGCTGGGTCTGGAAAGGTCTCAGGGCTGAGGCAGAGTGTGTATGAATGAATTGTAGGAGAAATGCAGTGTTTTTTCAGCTGGTTGTACTCTTCTGTTGTGAAACACAAGGCTTGCGTGTGAGTCTTGATGTTACTGACTTCAGGCAGGCAAAAGGGACAGCAGATGGCAGCTTTGAACCATGAAATGGAGTTAATGTGGAACTGGAAAAGCCTGAGGGAACACTGGACAGTCATGGAGGGTCCCTGTTGTCCCCAAGATAGACAGTTCTCACCTTTACTTTAGTACTAAAAAATCCAAAGGGTTTCATCAGTTTTTCTGCATCTGCACTGCAGTTGTTAGACCAAAAAAAAGACAAAAACTGGGTTGTTTCCTGTATGAACTCAACTCGTGCATGTTTCATACATTGATCTCTGTACAACACTGAGCTGTGAAACAATTGATTAGGAAGTGACTGAGGGGAGATGTGCTGTACTAAACACAAAACTCTTCCTGTGTCCCAGGTTGGAGTGCATTGCCCGGGATGCTGAGCTTGTGGATAAGTCTGTGGCTGATCTGAAGCGATTGGGGGAGCTCATCCACAACAGCTGTGTGTCAGCAATGCAGGAATATGAGGAGCAGCTGAAGGAAAATCCAGGGGAAGGTAGGCAGGAGGGTTGTGTGCTGCTGTTACGATGCTTCTGGGAGTGTTTAGGGAGCTGGTGAGGAAACCATTCCCATGCTGGACAGAGAGGCCACACTGTGACTTAGAAACAATGAGCAAGAACACATTGAAACCACCCCATCCCTGCCAGGCAGCTCTCACCAACAGAGAGAAACCTCTGAGCTTTCTGCTTAGACTTGAAACTGCCACATGGGTGTGTGGGCTTCCGCTGGACGTGAGTTTTTGTGGGGAGAGGCTGAAGTGATCAGCTTATTGAATGCTGGGCCACAAAGTAAAGCAAATCGTATTCTAACTGCTCCTGGGAATGGAAATCAAACTGCTGCTGTGTACTCCATGGTAAAGCTGGATCCACAGTTAGCAATTCCCAGAGCTGGAGTCACCACCCACTCTGTGTCTGGCTATTCTGTGCTGTTGGTTTGGAGATACAGGGTCAGGGATGGATTTCCTGCTGGGTCTCTGCCTGTTGCAGCTGACTAAGACTGCAGAAGCAACACCTCTAGCGTACTTAGAAGTATTTTTAAGAAAATGATACTGGGATGTATTTAAATTGCAGATCTAAATGAGTTAGTGGTAGAAAACTTGTATTTTGGGCCTTATGTTTAAATAAGAGGTTGCAGGCAAGGTCTTGATCACTTCTGTGAAGCCATTCTACAGAGACACTTCCTTCTGTAAGAGTTCTCTTAACTGCTGTGTTTTATTGCTGAGCAGGGAAAGGACCTGGAAAGAGAAGAGGTCCCACTATCAAGATTTCTGGCGTCCAAGTCAATGTGAAATCCATCATCCAGCATGAAGAGGAGTTTGAAATGCTGCACAAATCCATTCCCTCGGACCCGGAGGAAAGGAAGAAGTGAGTTTGGCTAAGTAGGCAATGCAGAAAGAGGCTCAGGGAATTTGGATTTTGTAGTGGAAAGACAATAGCCTGGATGTGTGGATTTGCTTTATCCTCCACAGCATTAAAAGTAGCTCGTGTTTGAAATGCCTTTAGGTACCGCCTGACGTGCCGTGTCAAAGCTGCTCATTTTGATGTAGACTGGGGAGTGGAGGAGGATTCTCGCTTGTTAGTGGGAATTTACGAGCATGGTTATGGAAACTGGGAGCTAATTAAAACAGATCCGGAACTGAAGTTATCTGATAAGGTAGGTCGCTTTGCTCGGTGCTTCCATTGGGTCCATTGCAGTGCTCACAGAGAACATGCCTCATTTACTCCAGAAACAGATGTTTATGTTTGTAACTACTCCAAAAATCATGATTAATAATAATGAGGAAAACAGTGACCTTCATGGAATGTTGCATGCTCGATGGAAAGCAGAGTTGTGTTATTTCATGGGCAGTACCAGGTGAACCACAGTGCAATGATGCAGGAAATGGCAGTGCTGACGTGTGGTTCCATGCACAGGATAGAAGAGGCTGTGACTTGATGTTTCCTTGAGCATCTCACAAGAAGCTGAGTGTGAATTTCTGAGTGGAAACAATTTTTCACAGATTTGACACTGCTTATGTCAAGGCTGGTCTGTGTTAGCTTTGAGGGTATGGTTTACATGACTGGGGATGGCAGTACAGCCAGCTGGAAAGCCTCCATCTAGTTCCTCTGTTCCTCAGTCATCCCCACAAGAAGAGTTTACAGGGACCATGTTGAAATGATCTGGGTTAAAAATAAGCCACCATCAGTGTCGGTGTGGTGGAAAGAGCATGGAAACTGCAGCACAGGGCTGGGGAGCCTCCACCAGGAATCTCCACGCCAGCTTTGCTGCCAGCACAGCATTCCTGTGGCATCCCTGCTGGTGCTGCATATAAAGATCAGGCTATGCCCTTCATGTGTGGAGCTCAGAAAGGCAGTTTGCAATGGAAACAGCTGCTTAAGACATGCCACCCATTTTCCAGTGAAGTATGAAGCAAACCTAGCTGACAAGCTGAGATATTTCCTCCACTAAGTGTCACCTTTCAGCCTTTTCCACTACAAATTGTGCATCTGTGCCCCTGCTGTAGCAATGCCTCAGGTTAGCAGAGTGACTGGGCTGCTGTGACCAAGCTGTCACAAACAAATCTGACGTGTCAAGTGGAGTGGACTCAGTTTTGCAACTCAAGGTCTCAAATATAGCTTATAAGGGGTGGTTTTTTTCCTTCAAGAGAACTTAGCAAGCTGCCTTGAGATCCTTTAACTTCTGCAGGATTCCAAGGGTAGGGATGCTTGTTTGCTAGGAGCTTTGCCTTTGGCCAGACAGGGGCAGTCTGTGTGAGAGGGGCAAGGAAGACTTGAGCCTTCTTGTTCCTCCAGAAGGTGCAACATCTTTGCTGGGCCTGGAGGGGCTGCTGCTAGCATGGGAATCTTTTGTCAAGCTTTGTGCATGTGGATATATATTTTTTTTTCTGCTTTGTTAAAGATCCTACCTGTTGAGACAGATAAGAAACCTCAGGGAAAACAGCTCCAGACCCGAGTTGATTATCTACTGAAACTGCTGAAAAAAGATCTGGACAAGAAAGAAAACATGAAAGATGGAGAAGAGGTGAGATGTGGCTGCTTGATTCTGGGGTCTTCAGGAGGAGTGGTTGGCTGATGGCAAGAGACACCCTGTGTTCCCAGGTCACAGAACATCATCTCTGTGAAGAAATGTGGACTTACTTATTGTGTGTTTGCATTGTGATGTTTATCATTTAAATGATAATTAATAAGGGGCAGGTTATTACTGAAAGACTTAGGGTCATCAGGCTTCCTGCCATCCTGCAGGACCTGCAGCTGTTTGCACAATGTTCAGGAGATGGAAAGTCTCCCCAAGAAGTAGCTGTAGCTATTTGCTTTCCCTGAGTTGTTCTATGTTTTCACCAGGGCAAGCTGAAGAAGAGGAAACCACGAGTAAAGAAAGAGAACAAGGCTCCCAAAGTCAAAGATGAGCATGGGAACGAACTCTCCTCTCCTCGACACTCAGACAACCAGTCAGAAGAAGGTGAAGTCAAGGTGAGTCAGCCTGGGGTGGCTTTTCCAAGTTTCCTTGGGCTGTGCTGTTACTGCCCAATCTCACCTTGGGAAGCACTTCCAGCAAAGCCCCGGGGAGTCAGGGGCACTAAGAGTGAATTCCCACAGGATTGGCAAACTCACAAAAACACCCACACAGCTTGTGGTCTGAAAGAAGGACATTTCTCACCTATTCTTTTAGGTCAGTGCTTTAAGTGATTTGGGGCATCCCAGAATGGCCACAAACATCCACACATTGACTTGGGGGAAAGGTTGTCTCAGGACAAAGCCTGTTGCCCTTATAAAGGAGAGAAAGAAGAATTGTTTCCCTCTCCTTCTGGGCACGTCAGCCCGTGGTGAAGCTAGAGTTTACCAAGGTCATGCTGTTGCTTAGAAAAGGTTCAGTCTTTGAGTGGTTTGGCTTGTAGTCTGAGGCTTTTTGTTCGTGTGCTGATCAGTATCTACCTCAGAGCTGAGCGTTCTGGAGTGCAGCTGGCACAGGAGAGCAGGGCTGCTCTGCAGTTTGCCAGCTTGTCACACAGTGGGGCTGGGCTGGTTTTCATACCCTTTTGTCAAGTTTGGGGGGATGGCAGCTGCTTGAACAGGGCTCGCTGTCTGCTTAAAGAGGTGTGAGGGTAAATCTGGATGGACCTCAAAAGTTGCCTGCGTTTTAAGGATGTCAGTTTTATGGGAGAAAATGTACATGAGATGAGGGACTCCAGCTTTGTGCTGTGACTGATGTTCTAGGAGGATGGCTTGGAAAAGAGCCCAGTGAAAAAGAAACAGAAGAAGAAAGAGAACAAAGAGAACAAGGAAAAACAGACATCCTCTAAGAAAGAAAAGGAAAGCGATAAAGAGAAAAAGAAGACAAAAGACAAGAAAGAGAAGGTATGTGGTACTCTCAGGAGCAGAACAAACTGGGAGGCTTAGGATTCACTAAAGGCCCTGTGTGAAGAGACATCAGTGAAGCACCGTGGGGTGAGGGGGTATCCCTTTTTCCGCCCTTCTAAATTGCCGTAAAAAGTAGAAAAGGCAATATGTCCTAAAGCCTGATGGAATGTGACCAAAACGGAAGAGATTTTGTCAGACTGCCTTTAAAATCCAGCTGTCCCTGTAACATCGATATGGCCACAGAGCTGATGTTCAGGAAGAACAGGGAAAGAGCCTGGAGCACTCAGATCAAAGTTCTGTCCAGCTGTGATTTATCACAGGGTTGGCAGCTCCTTGTCTGTATTCCCCTTTAATTTAAACTCACCCAAATGACCCAAGTGTCCACACCATCAAGACTGTAAGTTGTCATTGTCACTGTTCAGGACTCACCAGAATGAGTATTTCAACATCACTGGTATGCTGGAGACTAAAATGTCTCTTGAATTTTGGGTACAACTGCCCTGAGGCTGGGTGCAAATTGAAAGGGGGGTAAAAGCTTCCATAACAATGACCTGAAGTACCTGTCCAAGGAACAGGTATGTACTGCATGCCCAGTGTGTTTTGACACTGAGGTCATAAGTGCAAACTAAGAAGTTTTGTTGCCTATGTAGGGGAAAGTTTGCTTTCCAGTGATTTTTGGTATGGTTTTGACTGCAGATAAGTCATAGAAGTAAAAATTTACACAAACAGGTCATGATTTGAGAACTAGCGATATCATATAAAGTTGCAGATCCTTGTAGATGAGAGACTACCCTGAGCTCTGTCCTTTGCAAGGGAGAGATATTCTCTATTTTAACCTCTCTTCCAAGTCTTCAACACTGGTTTCTCCCCATGAGTGTGAATATCGTGTTCATGTCCAAACTGTTGGCTCTGACTTCTCTCTGCTCCCTCAGGGATGATGTGAAGCTAAACAGAGCCATTGCAGCTCAACAGTTGGAGATTCTGGGAGGAAAGTTGTAGGAACAGTGCCCAGGTTTAGCAGCTGCCAGTAACAATAGTGTGAAGGTTGTTAGTTGGGTCACTTGGGATCCTCCATTCTGGCTCCTCGTGTGATGTGTGTAATTTGTCCTTGTGAAGCCTAAAGGTGGCGAGGCCAAATCTGGGAGTAAAGGGAAGCGATCTCAAGGTCCCGTCCACATCACTGCAGGGAGCGAGCCAATCCCCATTGGAGAAGATGAGGATGATGATCTGGACCAAGAAACATTCAGCATCGTGAGTATTTCCCTCGGGAAATGGGAGGGCAGTGCCGAGAGCCCGGCGAGGCAGCCAAGGTTTGCTCAGATGTCATCCAAGAACGTGTTTTAAGTGTTGGGGTGTGAAGCCCCTCCTAGTGCCCCACAGGGGTTTCCTCTGGCTGATCTGAGAGCAGGGCAGGACAACCCTGGGCAAGAGCTGCCCACCAGTGCTGCCAGCTGGTAGCCTGTCAGCAGAGCGTGCATGAGGGCTCTCTGCTCCAGCTGGGGACTTCCCACTGCCCAGCTGGCAGCTCTGGGTTACAGAAGACCCTGCAGCCTTCCATTCCCTCTCCTGTAGAAGCCAAGGAGCCACTGAAGCTCTTTCAGGCAGAGAAATGCAGGAGAGTTTTGAGGGTGACCTTGTAGGAGGTGCAGAGCTGTGTAAATGCTCTCACAGCAAACATGCCTGCAAGGCTCGTTGTAAAAATTTAATCCTTTAGTAAAAGTTGTCATGGCAGATTCTCCTTGGCTGGAATATCCCTTCTTAAAAGCAGTTCTCTCAATGCAAATATCTGTATTTGCTGCAGGTCCTGTGGGGTTTTTTTGTCTTTTTCTTTAACTTCCCTTCTGTGATGCACAAAAGGTCCAGGCAGGCAGTCAAAAAACCTGTCTGATTTCCTATCTGTGCACGGTGTTGATATGTCCAGGCCAAAAAACGTGGTGCTTTCATCTCATGTCTGCCAGTTTTGGTAAAAGCGAGCATTAAAGTGACCAAAGATGGGATTGGAAAGGATTGAGTTGAGCAGTCCTTCAGCTGGGGTGGTTGGTTCAGTGTGTGGAGCCTTGGATACTCTTCCCTGCCTGCCATGGGATCCTTGCAGGGGCAGACCATGTGTGGGTACAGCTTGCAAAGCAAACTGTTCCCTCTAAAAGGCAGGGACAGTGGAGGTGGGGAAACTCTTGACTTTTCCTGATTATTGTCTGCAGCTTGTCTAACAATTAGCTATTTTATAGCTAATTTCTCCTTGCCTAATGGCCAGGTAAAGCTAAATGAGCTTCTTTTCGATTAGCAGGGCAATGATGTAGAGCCCTCTGCCAAATTAATAACTTTCTCCTCTCTATTGCTCTTTCAAGTGCAAGGAAAGGATGAGACCAGTCAAAAAAGCACTGAAGCAACTTGATAAGCCTGATAAGGGACTGACAGTTCAAGAACAGTTGGAGCACACACGCAACTGCCTCCTAAAAATCGGTGATCGCATCTCTGAGTGCCTTAAAGCCTACACTGACCAGGATCACATCAAGCTATGGAGAAGGTGAGGGATTATTTTGTTTTCTTTGGCTGGTCTAGGGTATTTTGAAATAGTAGTCAGAGGCTGCTTGTTTTTTTGTGGATGGATGTGCCATTTGCCTCTTATTTAACCTGTGAAATCTTGTGTTTTCTGGTCCACTCAGTCTACAGAATCACAGAATCATGGAATGGTTTGGGTTGGGAGGGACCTTAAAAATCACCCAGTTCCAACCCCCTGCAATGGGCAGGGACACAGTTCACTAGAACAGGTTGCTCAGAGCTTCATTCAGCCTGAACCTTGAACACTTCCAGGGATGGTCTTCCATGACCAGTCCTAGGCAAGGGTTTTGTCTTCAAGCTGTCCTGGTTTCATTAAAATTGATTTCAATACTAGATCAGATAAACCACTGCCAACCTCTTTATTTTACTTTGAAGAACTTGGTTCCAGCCCTCCCAATTATCCCATCTTGAGATGACACTGTTTTCTAGAGAGGATAGAATGAATTTGATGTTGGTTTGGAAGTGGTTGGCAGTTAAACTGCTGCTGTAGCACTTAACAGGAAATGTTCATGTCCTTCTAGGAACCTATGGATATTTGTGTCAAAATTCACAGAATTTGATGCCAGAAAACTACACAAACTCTACAAGATGGCTCATAAGAAAAGATCACAGGAAGAGGAGGTGAGAGCTGAAGTGCTTTCCCTTTGATTTCTGTCCTTAAAAGTTGCAGCACTGGAAGTGTCAATACTTTCTACCTCTTACCATGGGTGTTCTTTGTTGTTGTTGGCAGTGTGTGATTTTCTCAACATCTAAACAGTCTGATTGCATTTGCCTTTTTTTTCATGTGGCATTTCTGGTCACTTTGTCCTGGCTGTTCTGACCAAGCAAAAAGCATTGTTTGGTGTGGCACATGATGTTCAATTGCCCTTTAGACTGAGAAGCCTGGGCATGCTGCCCTGTAGAGATCAGGTGTAGAAGCAGAGCTGCCAAACTGTGCCTGTCTTCCACCACATTTGTGCCCTTCTTGGGCACACAGTTGGCTCACCAAGTCCTCAAAGAGGCAGGAAAACCCAGACTCTGATAGACAAGGCCATTGCTCACCCAGTCCAGATCTTAGGGTGGAAGCGCAGCTGAGCTGTATCCCTCTGTTCCACTTGCAGGAGCAGAAGAAGAAGGAGGACATGTCCAGCATGAAGAAGCCGTTCCGCCCAGAGCCCTCAGGCTCCAGCCGCGATTCCGTGATGTCCCAGTCTCACGTGCCTCACAATCCTCATTCCCAGAAGATCCACATGCCCCCTTCCCACACCCAGCAGCAGATGCACGGGCACCCACGGGACAACTACGGCCATCCAAATAAGAGGCATTTCAGCAACACAGGTGAGCACTGGCAAGCCAGGAAAAGCCTTCCCTTCTGACCTAATTTTCCTGGACACAAATCCTTCTGGGACTTGTGACTGGTCAGGTTTAAAGGTGATGGGGTAGAACATACATTACCACTGTAGTTACTGCTGGGCTTGATGTAGTGAGGAAAAGAATTTAAGAATGGGACAGAATAAGATTTGCGAGGATGATAAAGAAATAATGATCAAGAAATTCAAAGAATAAAACTGAGCCCCCATAGTTTAGGGAGGAGAAAGTTAAAGAGGCATCAGTAGTTACAATTTCTTGGAGAATTCAGGAAAGTGAATGGGCTTAAACCAAAGCATGAAAGAGGCTCAGAGGTGCTCTTTCCCCATGGCAGACCGAGGAGACTGGCAGAGGGATCGAAAGTTCAACTACGGCGGCAACAGCAACCAGATGTGGGGCGGGGAGCGGCACCACCAGTACGAGCAGCACTGGTACAAGGAGCACCACTACGGGGACCGGCGCTCGCGGGGGGATCCCCACCGCAGCTCGGGGAACTACAGACCAAACAACCTGTCCCGCAAGAGGCCCTACGAGCAGTACAACAGCGACCGAGACCACAGGGGCCACCGCGACTACTACGACAGGTGATGGGTTCCCCTCGCCTCGCACGGGCTGCGGGGCATTTGTGAGGGTGCGAACGCAGAGGCTGGGCTTGGGGAGCTGATCTCTGTCTGTTTTCTCTCCACAGGCACCACCACGATTCCAAACGCCGGCGGTCTGACGACTTCAGGCCTCAGAACTACCACCAGCAGGATTTCCGGAGGATGTCTGACCACAGGCCGCCCATGGGGTACCATGGCCAAGGACCTTCGGACCACTACCGGTCCTTCCACACAGACAAACTGGGAGATTACAAACAGCCCCTCCCTCCATCTCACCCTGCAGTGTCGGACCCTCGCTCGCCCCCCTCTCAGAAATCCCCCCACGATTCCAAGTCTCCTCTCGATCACAGGTCACCTCTGGATAGGTCATTGGAACAGAAAAACAATCCAGATTATAACTGGAACATTCGGAAAGCATAAAGTGACTGAAAGGGGGAAGAGCACGTCTGAAATACTTGGAGTGATGCGACGGTGGCTGCTTTCTCCAAGCCAACAACAAGAAACTCTGAACATGCTGCTATCATCTGGCTGGGTCAAGGAGGATTTTGGGGGAGTGGGTGGAGGAAGATTTTCCCTAGCTCTTGATTCTGGTTTAGATTCCCATTTCCTTTCCCCTTTTTTACCATTGAACTGTTCTATCATGGAACCAGCCCTGCTGCCTCATTCTTTGTTTCGTTTTTGTTTTCCTCAGTCCAATGGACCCAAGGGAATTTTCCCCAGCCAGTGTTTCCTCAGAAGGAGAAGGCAGATTGATGCTGCTCAGGATGGTGCCGAAGGCTGTGTGCCTGCTCCGACTTGATGTTACATGACAGATGCTGCTTTGGGTTCGGGGATAAACTGGTTGGGCTGGGATTTGTGTGACACCAGCACGGGGCAGTGGGAGGATATATTCAAGGAGGGACAGAACCTAAATCCCTCAGCAGCCAAGCTGGGTTGAAAGAGGGACTTGCTGTCCCTGCAGGATGACTCCAAAGGAGCTGCAGCCGTGCTGGTGACAATCCATCACTTTCCTGGCCATGTTATCATTTCCATGTCTTTATCCATTTCAAGAAACTGGCTCTGCTTTGATTGCTGTTGTGTCCCCTGCAACAGAAGAGGTGGGGGGGATCTTCCTCCCATCTCCAGAGCTGGAACTGGCAAATCTTGACTCCGGGGGTAAGTGGGAGCTGAGATATGGGGAAAAAAGGCTGACATCCTTAGCAAAGGCTTAGTTCACTTCTAACCAGTAGGAAAGAAATTGAGATGAGAACAGTATTTCCCAGTGGACAGAGCTCAGGAATTCATAACAAAATTCTCTTCTGGCACAGGCAGCTTGGGTGGTCCAGGAACTAACAGATGCTGGCTGGGAGGTGCAAGATCAAAAGATGGCTCTGGGGATCCTGGAAGTCCTTCCTGCCACTAAAGTCTCTGGTCTTCGGGCAAATCAGTTCTCCCTGTGCTTCACGAAGCAGTGTCACAAACCTTTACTGTAACGGAAGGATAAAGGATGGTAGAACAAAGTGAAACAGGAATCCAGTGCAGTGATCACTGTTCAGGAAATGGTCACCTTCCTGCCACCACTGCAGTCAGCAGTGACTCTGAATTGCTAAAAGCACCTGCACTTACAGATCTTCTGTCTAAGTTGGAAATGAGCCCGAGGACTAAGCACCTCAGTGAGCAGGAAGAGAATGAGAAATTCAGGACTGGTCTGTAAAAATCCTTGAAGCAAATGTCTTAGAGCCCAGAATGGTAGAGGGAAAAAAGGAATGTGCAGCTCAGCTCAGTGGACTTCAGGGCAAACACTCCAGGTATTCAAACCACAGCATTTGATGCAAACCAGCGTCCGGCCTGGACACTGGTGTGGTGAGGGGGGTTGGTTGTGCACATACTGCTGGCCAGAAGCACCTTGGGTGATTCTTTTTCAGGTTGGAGTTCTCTGGAGACCACAAAGCTCTCCCAAGAGCCAGGCTGCCCCGAGCCTGGTGTCTGGGGTTGTGTCACCCCCGGAGCTCGGTATTAAAGACCAGGCTGGTCCAGACTCCTCTTTGGTGGGGCACAGAAGCTGGACCTCCTATTAAGATGCCAGTGTTGACCCTAATAAGCTGTGATGTCCTTTCCCCAAAAGACTGAGGGCAGATGGGTGTTCAGGGCTGGCTTCCTGACTCCAGCCAGTGCCTTGGAAGGCGCATGCAAACTGACACTAATACTCCTCCATGCAGTATGTCCCTGGAAATCTGCTGCCATCACTCCCGCCGATCCTGCCGCTCTAACGGGACACATGGGAAGTGTTTTCTTCCCCTTTTGTTTTTATTTTGCAAGATTTCCACCAAATTCAGGGCAGTTTTGTTTCCTTAGGGGCACTTGCTGCCCTGATAAAGTGTTACACTTGTGTTTACCTGTGCAGGGCGAGGTGAAGGCAAGTCTTCCACAGTCCCCCTCAGAGTGGTGGGAGGTGTGGAGAGTTTCTGTGGCATTTCCCACTAAGCTGTGATTGCAGGCTGTGGTATTCAACAAAGAGGTCCTTTCTTTCCAGAGGTATTAGCTTTTAATGTGAAAATGGAAGCAATCTCAGTGAGGCAAAGAGAATTGCTCTTTTTGTCACCGCACAGTGCTGTCACTGGGAGGTTGGTGCCATACTCGTGTAGCAAAGGCAATACTGGCCAACCAGTGTTAGGGTTGGTGCAGGAAAACTTTGGATCCCAGCAAGAGGCATTTTCTGTGTCGAGATGTGGGGGTTTCTGCTTATCCCAGGTTCCAGGCACGAGGTTGGTTGGGATTTCCTTCTTGTGCAACAGCAAAAGCTTTACCCATATGCACTGGAGAGCTGTCCCCACTGTCACTTCAGGCGGGTGTTGAAGTCACATCATGTTGTTCACTCGTGGTGGGTGGGTCTTTGCTGGGTTTGGCTTTAGTGAAGCTGGAGAATGAGATTTGGGAGAAAGTCTTCCCTGAGCACACAGACACTCATGCATTTTATGTCCCCTCAGCATAGGGACCATAACCAGACACAGTCACGGGGACGTGAGTGGGATCAGAGGGGACACATCCACAGCCAAAAACTTCCCTGTGGTGTTTGTGTCAACATCTGGTACAGCTCTTCCTTCTGAACAGGCAAGGTTTCCCTCCAGCCTCCTCACAGGAAAAAGCAGTAACTTGCTGGGGTTCTATGTAAAAAAAAAAAAAAGTTTTTCAGCCTGACCTCTTTGGAAATGGTGTAAAGTTATGAGTTCACATGGTGGAAATCCTGCAGACCAAAACCTGCTGTGGGGACAGGTGATGTGGTCCCAACCAAAATGGACACGGAACCGAGCGCTGAAGTCCTTGCCTGAATGGTTTGTGATCCACACAAAAATACTATTCTGCTTTCACCCATTTCCTCCCCACCTCTGCCTCCCCTCTGGGGAGAGAAGGACTCTTACTGTAAAAATACAGACTTTTAAACCTGTTGACTAAAAACAGTAATTAATATTAATTTATATTTGTGAAAGAAATGCCACTGTCCTAGTGATTTCTGATGTAAATATGTTGTTTATATAGTATGTATGAAATTTTCCTACATTGTAAAACTGCTGTACTTTTGATTCTTGTATATTAAAAAGTGTTACTGAGATTTTCAGAAGGGCCCCAGTGTGGTGTCTCTGGGGGGGTCCTGTGGCAGTTCTGGGGACTGTTTTGGGGTGACAGGGCCCTTTCCTGCCAGCCACAGACAAGCCACCATGTTATATTCACTGAGCAGGAATGAGCATGTTCTGCTTGGCTGTTTTTACATAGTTTCATAGTCTGTGGTGATAGAGACTTGGAAGCCTCTTCAGATGGGAATTTCCACCTGATCAGAAGGAGCTATGCATTTTCTCACCCAGATCCACCAGGATTTCACTGGGATGATCCTGATGTTTATGTGTTTATCCCACCTCCATATTTTATGGCTCTCTGAGGATGTGTAAATTTCTTTTTTACTTTTTCTGGGGAAAATTCCCCTTTCTCTAGGAGAAGTGTTGCTCCTGCTGCATTGGTGAGTTCTTCTCTCTGTCCCCAGTCCCTCCTGGGCAGGATGTGCCTCTCCCTAGGTGGGATGTGATGGCATCCAGTGGCTGCTTTGGTTTGGTCTTTACCCTCCACTGCTCACACTGAGGCCCACACGGCAAGACACGGGGCAGGGATTGGAGATATTTCTCCCAAGTTATAAAAGCTCATTGTACAAAACACTTTTCACACCTGTAGCCACTGGGTCCAGCCCTTCCCAGCCTCTCTGCTGCTGAGCCAAGTTTCAGCCAAGAGTGAAATTTCACAGCTGAGTTATATGCTCCTGAAAAATGGATTTCCTAATGGAAAGAGTGACTGGCTGTTAGCCATGGGGCTCAGCAGGGAGAGGGGCTCAGCTGCAGGGAGGCACAGGGGCTGCAGGGAGCTGGGCTGGGTGTACGTGCCTGGGGCACAGGGGGTGAATCTACCCGAGGCCAGTGACTTTTTACTTTTTCTTTTTTTTAATTTAAGCAGGCAGGTTGTGCTGGCACAGGCAGCGGAACCCCCAGTCCTGCCTCGCACCCACTACCCCAGTGAAGGGACAGGGCCGTGCTTTAGACCCTCTAGAGGGCAGCCGGTTCCCAGCAAAAAGCCGGTTTTTGGTGACCAACAACATCCCGCAGTTGCGGCTGTTCCCGCACAGCCGGTGGCCGCCCGGTCCTGGCGCACCTCGAGCGCTCAGATGTGAAGCTCAGAGTCCAAAGCATTGGCCCAAGGCCAGGGGACGGGCAGGCACAGCCAGAGTGGGGCTGGAAACCCACCCCTGGTCCCAGCTGGTGGCACTTGAGCTGTTGAGAGTGATGGGATGGGACCCTGGGTCCCCCAGGGGCTGCCCCTTCACCGGCCCTGAGCACAGTCTGGAGAGCAACTGGAACCTCTCTCAGGTGCCACAGGGCCATCACTGCCACCACCGATGTCCCCTGTGCCTTTCCCACTTACCTCCTGGGGATGCTTTGGTGCCTCGTGTGGTTAATGGGGACGGAGCATCCTTGTCCCTCAGGGGTCCCTATGCCCCCACATCAGCACTTGGTCCCACTGGAACTTGCAGGTGGTGCCTGCTCACTGTTCCAGGCTGAACAGCAGGGTGACCTCCTGGCAGAACACTCAGTGAGGGAGAACCCTGGCCCCCGCACTCTGGGCACTTGGTAGATGAGTTTTCAGATTTAGCCATTCCAGGTTTAACCATTTCAGATGGCTAAACCTGAGCTCTGGTGCAAGAAGTGGCAGAGGGAGTGGATTTGGCTCTTTCCAAAAGCTGCCAGTTCTCTGGGCTTTGAAGGAGGGGAAGGTCAGAGGTCCCATCTCTGGTGCTGGGCATCACTGCATGGATTTGCTCAAATGTGTGTTTTGAGTTTTGACTTGGTGTGGATGTCCCATCCGCCCTCAGCATCTCCCTCTCCTGAGCTGCTGTGACAAGGAGTCCCTTCAGATTTCAAAAATGGAAAATTTAACAGAAAAAATGTAATTTTGTTTTTCCTCGTTAGAGGGCAGCAACAAACCCAACGGGGACAGGAGAACTGCCCAGCAAAAGGGAGATCCCGAAAAGGAAGAATTACCATTACCGGGATGTACATCCCAGTCTGCTGGGGTGAGCAGGGGAAGGTGATGGTACCCACGTGGACTCCACGGCTGCACATCTCTTCTCCCAGTGAGTCAAAGCTCTAATGGTTTATTATCTATATTTCCCACCTACCCCCTTTTTAATTTTCTCATTTGGTTGTACATAAATCATCGAACTCCACACTGAAATTCTCAGGAGAGTTCAGGACAGAAATGAGCTCTCAGAGGGTCCTCCAGGTGGAAGACAGCTGCTTTGGAGTGAGTGCAGAAATGGGGCAGCACTTGCATCCTGAGTGGGGAACAACACCAGGCAACACACGGGGAACAAACCGAGACCCACTCGTTTATTGTCAAAAAAACCTCAAACTTTACTTGCGTTTCTCTCAATAAATAATTTACAGTATTTACACGCAGTGACACTCCCGTGGGTCTCAGCGCAGGGAGGAGGTGGGGGGGCTTTTCAGAATGCCCCCCCCTTTGCCTATGTTTTTTTTGTTTGTTTGCTTCCAAGTATCGGGTCCTTCTTGGCCACACTTCACCTTTAACCAGAACTGGGTCAAACACAACCAAAATAAAGTGCTTCACTGTTTGCTTGTAAAACAGGGATACCCCAACCACCTCACGCCATCCGCCACCACTGGAGCGCCCACCTGGACAGGGGGAACAAGCCACGCCGTAACCAGACTGCTTGGATGGAAACTCCCCTAAACCACAGCATGTGATGCCATGGGGTGATTGTTTTACAGGAAAGGGAAGTCTTAGGGGAATTATTGACCTGTTGGCACACTGTGGCTGGGCCAGCTCAGGTAGATTTTAAGCAGCACTGTGTGCTCAGAGGGAGGCTGTGCACAGCTGTGTTTAGCTGTGGGGTAAATCTCCTCTTTACCCAGAGACAGATTTTGGCTTTTAAAAGGTGTGTTTTGAATTTCTAGGGAAGACAAAAATTTGTTTTCTCTAGAACAAAGGAAACAAAATGTCCAAATCAGCCTGGCTGAGCATTAGTGCATTGGGAAATGAAACTGTCCGGTGCCTTGGTCCAGTGGCTGCTCCCCTCAACACCTCCAAACTGTGATATCCTTATTTCAAAATCTCCCTAAACAGAGTATCTGGGGCATCAGCAAACAAAGCAAGGAGCAAAGTAGTAAACACATCTTTTTGTTTCTTTTCTTTCCTTAAACATTTAAAAACCAATTACATCTTTTCATCTGTACAGTCACACGAGATCAATGCCAGGGCTCTATATATTAAAGAGACAATATAAATTACATCCATTGACACAAGTTTGCATTTCTCTGCTGCTTTACAAATGGAGCTCTAGAGCTGTAAGGACACAATGAATAGTCATGTTCAGTATTTACACCAGGCTGCCTCTTGGCACCAGTTCAGACTGCCAAACCAAGCCTGTTCCCACCTCTTTTGGTGCTAGCTTGTCTCATCATGCCCAGAGACCTCCCTTGAGAGCAGGAGGTGCCCCCAAGTGTGACACGTGTTTTGGGGCTTGTTTCTGGGAACTTCCCCCTGAGGAAAGGTGGGGGAAACCCACCAGGAGGTCTTGAAGGCGCAGACCAAAGGTGGTCTTGATGTTTGTTCAGTGAGCGATGGGGTGAACCACAGAGGAACATGGAGAGGAGGAGGTGGGCAGCACTACGTGGTGGGGGAAGGAGATTATTGATGGTTTTGAGGCAGGGAACAGACATTTGGAGGCAGCTGGGGAGGGTCCTCTGCTGCATCCCATCTCCTGGCTGAATTTCTGACATTGCCCCATTTCTGATTCAAGCCCAAAAGGGCTTAAGGTGCAACTGGTCTGCAATGGGGTTGCAAGTCGCGGCCCCAGGATGGGGAGCAGAGCAGAGACCTAGCAGCAAAAAAAAGAGCACCATGCTCCTGATCCATGCCAGGGCTGGGCCAGGCCAAGCCACAGGCAGGGAGGGGCTGGAGGGAGGTGCAGGTCAGGTCTCCCACTGAGCAGCCACTCTGCTGCCAGTTTTAGGGGACCAGAGAGTGAATGGTGTGAGGAACTCACCCAATGCTGGGCAGAAGTTGCAGAAACCACTTGAATACTGGCCAGATTTCTCCCGTTGCCATCAAGAGTCCACGGTGGGTCCAGGCAGAGACAAGGGAGACAGGAATAAAACTACTGAGTGAATCAGCCAGGTGAACTGGCTAAAACAGGGGACGCCTTTGAACCACAAAAAACGCAGGCCAAGGCTTGAGGAACGTGTCCTCCTTCCACCCAGAAGGTGCCTGGCACCAGCAGCCAAGCAAGCGTGGGATCACTGCCCACCATTTCGGCCCCTTGCACCGCTTCCTGCAACAACAGGGCTGTGGGCAGAGCAGGATGTGCCGAAAAGCAGAGCCCGGCCCCGGTGAGCAGGACATCCTGCCCACTGTGCTGGCCAGGCTTGGTTGTGTCTCACTGCTCCGTGCCCTCCTCGTGGGCTCTGCTCTCCGCAGACGAAGCCACGTTCGCACACACCAGTGTCACAGTCACCACGGGCATTGCTGGCACTGGGGGAGTGCTACGAGGAGAGCAGCTACAAGGGTTCCCCGGCACCCACTCAACTGGGAGCAGGAAGAGGGGCGGGTGAGGAAGGTCCAGACAAGGTACGGTCCAGCAAGAACTCCTGACTGGTCCCACTGGCAGCACGTTCCTCCCAGGCAAGAGCCGGGAAGGCAGAGGACTTGCACCAAGAGAGAGACTGAGGTCTGAGGACAACCCATGTGGCTCTGAGGTCCAACCTCTTGTTTTCCAGCACCTGCATCTCATCCCTGGTTGCCTCCTGCTCCCCTTTCCCTTCTCTCCAAGGTGTGAAGGAGCAAACCTCTATAACAAGCACAACCAACACAAACACAGCAGTGCTACCCAGAGGGTGGGATGTGTTCCCATGGGAGCTGCGTTGCCTGGGGTCAGGTCCCGTGTCCTTTCATAGAGGTGCAGCTTGTCTTTGTTGGAGTGAAGCATCTTCACGTCCTCAAAGGCATAGTAAGCAGCCAGCATGAAGTTGACATCCCCCGTGGTGAGGAGGTCGAAGACACAGGACTGGAAGTAGAGGTCCTCCACGGGCAGCTTTTCCCTGCACTTGGCTGTGGCCGTTTCATAGGTGAAGGCCTCGGGGGGGGCTGGCAGGCTGGGCCCCTTCCTCCGGGCACGACCCTCCGTGGCCTGAGCCGAGCGGATGGCCTGGAAGTCAATCTGTTGGTTGAGTGGACAACCACGGAGGCACAGGTAGAGGCCCTGACTGTCCCGGTCCTCCACAGCGTTGACCACCTCCTCGGGCATGCGCACGGCGAAGGTGAGGTACCGTCCCACCTGCCTCACCACGATGGTGGTGCCGATGTACTTGGCCTGGATCTCGATGTGCTGGCCCGACACCTTCTCCGTGATCTTCAGGCTGTTGGCTCCGTGCTTGTCCCCTCCGTTCTTGGAGCCATCGACAAAGGCAGCGGGGAGCTCGTCCATCTCTGCCTGGTACACTTTCTGATCCACACACTCCTGGAAGCTCTTGAAGATGATGGTGAGCTGTGGGGGAGGAAAGGAACATGGTTACAGCCAGTGATGACTGCCTGAGAGCACACAGCCACCACCAGCAGTGGGGTGGGAGGTGAAAGGGCTGGATGCTCAGTCTGGACAGGATCGTGACCTTCAGCTCATGGGCAGGTCCCTCATCCTAAGAAGTGGTCCCTACTCTCAGCCACCCAGACATGGTCATCCTGCTCCAGCACAAGGGCGAGGACACTGTGTACAGAGTCAAGACGAAGAGGATTGACTGAATGCACCACCTGGATCTGCCTGTTATCTCCAGGCCCAGCACAGGAGCTTCCTTGCAGCTGGAGCTGGGTGGAGTATCCCTGCTCACAGGCCTGTGGCAGCATGCCCGTGCATGTAGCACTGCCTTGCCTCCAGGGCTGGCAGATGGCAGCGGGGACCAGCCCTGACTCCCTTGGAGGCGGTGGAGCTTCTCCTCTGACTCCCATGACATTTACATCCCAAGGGCTGGACCAATTTGTTTCCCTAACCAACTGCAGACCAACAGGGATTTCTCCCATGGGCCCTCAAATATGTCCTGCTCTGTATCTCAACCCCACAGGCACACATGTTCCAGTGGGATGGCCCTTCCAGGGGTGGTTTTGTGGTGGCCTTGGCACTGCTGGGTTAATGGTTGGACTTGACGATCTTAAGAGGTCTTTTCCAACCTTCATGATTCTGTGATTCTATGATACAAACAGAGCCCAACACGCCTCCTCACACCCGGCTGGGCTCAAACACAGGCCCCTTGGCAGAGGAAGGCCCTCACAGTGCTTGCCCTTCCCTTACTGACCTGGCTTTGGGAGGGAAGACCTGAGGAGGAAAATAAGTCGAATTTGCATGTACAAACAGCACAACTACGTTTCCTCTTTCAGCTCCTGCAAAGTTGCTCTTGCACCTTTCTGCCCAGGAGGGAGAAGTGGCAAAGGGGACCTCTTGCTATGTGGCCCCCATGAAATGAGACCCTGAGACCCGGCCAGAGTGGGGCAGGGCTGGAGAAGAGAGCAGGGAACACAAAGAGCCCCAAGGACTGAGCGCTCCCATCCTTTCCAGCAGCACAGTCCCCACAGCAGTGCTTCCCACAGCTCATGCTGCAGATCTCATGACTAATCCCTCCTCACCACAAGCCTGTGAGGCAGATAAGGAGTAAAAAAGCTCAATTAAGATGGTGATCCTGCGATCCCAGCAGGTCCTGGGATCCTTAAGGACCACATTCCTCAAGCCAGACTTCCTTGCAAGCTTCAGCAGGTTTTGGTGTCTTTTACTAGGTAAGGACTTCAGAACATCATTAAGTATCTTTTAGGGGGTTTGTCAGGGACAGGTCAGAGACTCAATGCCAGTTCCAGCTCAGGATAAAGAGGTGACACCCAGAGCAGAGAAGCAGCCCCTGTCCTACACGTGCTTCTCTCCTCTCCCGGCACACAGGGAGCAGCAGAACTCCCAGACATGGTGGGACAGGACATTTTCCAAAAGCAGGCGGATGCCTCCTGCTGAGCCTCCCTTTTTCTTTGGCACAAAAAGCACCCTGTTAGCTTTAGAGCTTGTGCACCAGGGGCAGCACACCAGTTCCTCAGCTCCAGGTCCCTCCTGAAGCTGAGGCTGTGACACACAAGTTCTGCTGTGTCACAGCAGCACATTTTCACTTGGGCTTTCTGTGTTTGCCTCGTACCTTCAGAATGTTTGTTTAGTCTGTCAAAGCACCTCCAGAACAGACTGTTCCCCACAAAATGTCTTGACTTGGCTGCAAACCACAGAGACAATTACAAGTCTGGGTAGAGGGGAAGGCAGTGTGAGGAGCTCAACTCCCTCCAGGCTTTTTCCTGGAAGCTGAAGCCTCCCTGGAGAGCAGTCGTGCGTTTGCTTGGGCCTTGGGGGTCCCCCAAAAGGTGTCAGCATCATTCCTGATCTGGCTGTTCACAGCAGTCTGGAGTCCCAAGGTGGGAGCCCTCTTAATCTGCAATCTCTGGCTTGGCCATGAAGGCCCCCTGAGGTGCAGCACCTCAGCCTGCTCACCGTAATGGGGCTCGATGTGCTCAGCAAGAAACCACAGGTAATTTCAGTGAAAGCTGGGGAAAAAAGAAGGATGGACATCTGATATTTAGGGCCAAACATTCAAATTCAGAGGAGCTCATGCTCTGTCTTACCCTCCCCAAGGAGATGTGGAAACGGGCAAGGACATGGAGGAAAGAAAGGCTGCTCTGAAGCCTCTCTGCCCTTGCCCACCTCTGTCCAGGGGGGACGTGCCCACGGCTCACCTTGCTGGTGGCAGTGGCCGAGGAGCCAGGCAGCACCGGCGTGTTGGTGACCTGCACATTCAGGTAGTTATTGTCTATAAGCGGCCAAGCCCCCTGCACCTTGCAGGTCTGGAAAGTGTCCGTGAAAGTCCTGAGGTGGGGGTCCCCGAAGAGCCCGCAGTGGGTGTAGTTGGGGGCGGCCGAGTGTTTGTGAAAGCTCTTCTCGTAGTGGCAGATCTCGGGGCTGTCGGAGCGCTCCTGGCTGTCCCCGGGGGGCAACGTCCGGAGGCGGGGCTGGGACGTGGGGCCATCCTTGGAGCAGTTGTGCTGCACCATGAGGTCGTCTATGCCATGCACGGCCGAGTGGTAGGCCAGGTCGCCCCTGCAGGTGCGGGCGGTGCGGCGGGTGCAGTGCGCGTAGGCCCGCAGCGCCGTGCAGAACTCCGGCGCCTCCTCCGCGCCCAGGTGGTGCGAGCCCGACGTGGCCGCCCAGAACTCAGAGTTGCACTTGAGGATCTTGCATGGAGACGTCACTGCGGGAGGGGAGGAGAACGCAGCAGGGTCAGTGCTGGCTCGCCCAATGCTACCCCCATCCCGCGGGCCGCGTCCTCCTCCCGCCGCCCAAACTCATGACACCGGCCCGGCCGCGTGACGGGGCCTCGCTTACCAGACATGACCCTCTCACATGACCCAACCCTCATGCATCAAAGCCAAAGAAACCAACAGGATCTGCCCCAATTTAAGCCAAAAAGGGAAAGAGCATCCAGCCTTTAGATGAATGATCATGGGGGGAAGCCATGGTGTGGAAGAATGGGACATATTCATAAGCAGTGATAAGGGAGGATCATTAATGTGGGAGGAGATGCAATGGGGTTTTTAATGCCTCTTTAGGGTTTGACATTCTAAGCTCTGTGCTGTGTGAGTTACTGGGTGCTCTGGTCTAGACTGAGCTCTACCAGCACAAAACTCTGCTTGCTCTCTTCCTTCTCCTCATTTATGGGCTTGAGGAAACCCAGCACTGGCACAACTGCTGTGCCCAGGTTAGAGCAGGACTGGTGTCACGACCCACCCTGCAGCACAGCCAGAGGCCATGCACCATCCTCAGCGCTGCAGCAGTGACGGGTGCAGCACTTGTCCCTGTCCCTGTGCCTCCAGAAAGAAGCGGGAGCCAAAAAACCTCTTTCTTGACGTCTGTGCGGCTCTGCCCAGCCCTGAGAGCCCGTTCCCCACCACGGCCCGCTGAGAGAGAACAAGAGGTGGAGGAGAAAAACCGGCACAGCAGGTGCGGAGATGCCAGCAAGCCCCCACCTCCCCTTCCCACCCGCCGTGTGCTGGCCAGGCAGAGGCGAAGCCAGAGGCTGCAGGGCCTGTGCTGGGCTCAGCCGCAGCCCTGGTGCTTCCTGACAAGGCGGAGGAAGGCAAAGAAAATTCAGATCCTGTTCCTTCCCCCCACACACAATGTCTGCTCCCTGGGGCAGTGTGGCTTCCCTGGAGCAAACTTGAAAGCAGCTGTGCAAAAAGCACATGGCCATTGCTGAATGTCACAGACACTGCTCTGCCCCTACCAATTTGGAGTCTTGCTGGGAGAACCCAGGCTCACACTACTTAAAATTCATGGCATTTTCCTTCCTCTCCTCTTAATCGACCCCCTCTGAGCACTTGGAAACAGGATGGGTTCAGGCACAAAAGGCAGCAGGGGGAGGAGAAGACAAGCCCCACCATTTCCAGATGCTTTCATGGTGCCTCTTGCAGGCGTACTCATATATTCCCGTCTCGAGGCTTGTTTAGAAGGAGCCTGGCAAGGCATCTGTGCCAAAAGCATCTCAGATTTGTTTAGAAAGAAAGTTACAAAACCCAGTATTGTTTCAGAGAAAACAGTATGTTTGAGTTTTAAACATCACAGTGCTGCAAACCTAAACAGAGCTGGTGCTGGAAAATCAGAAAGGGAGACTGAGACTATAAAACACTGAGCAGTTCGGCTGTGAGAAACAAGCCTGTCTTCTCTCTGTTTCCAAGCAGAGTGAAGTGCAAATAGGAAATGGTGACAGGTTCCTCACAGTTTTAAAATTCATGTTTAATAAACTCAGATGCTAGCAACAGCACCAAGAACCTGGGAGCTGTTTAGTCTTGGCAGCATCCCACTTAAACCTGCAAGAAGCTCTGTGGAAAGCCTTTAACTCATCATTGACCAGAAGTGACTCAACAACAAGGTTCTGACCTGGGCCACGGACTCATGTTTCTGCTAAGTCTTCTGCACGTATGGGTGAAATTTAAAGATATTTATTATTTCACATCCCTCTCTTGTTCATCACAGGAGTGTAGTTTTCCAGGACTGTCATAATGGAAGGCAGGAGTCAAAACAGCACGCAGAAGTGTGACCAGTGCCACCACTGCTGGTTATCCCAAACCCCTGTGGCATCAGGCAATTAAAGTCATGTTCTCCCAGCAGTTATGCTAATGTACAGCTTGATGATGCCTTGGGGTTGCATGTTGCAGAAGGTGCTGTCACTGCAGCCCGACCTGCCTGCACAGCCCCAGGAGAAGCTGGAGGACACATCCCTGGACAGGCAGAAGCCACACACCCCACAGCTCAGTAAGGTATCAGGATGCACTACACAAAGCATCCCATCCAGCGAGCAGCTTGCAGAGTCCTAGCTGCAGCACTCTGGCTGCTACAGCCCTTCAGCCACTGCCTAGAGGGGATTTTTTTATTAGGAATAAACCCACAGCCTCCTGCTCTTTAAGGACTCGCTTCACTCGCTTGGATCAGGAGATGCAGGCGTGAGCTGCGGCTGCCTAGGGACAGAGTGGGCCCTGTTACACAGACCCCAAACACCCAGTGCTGGACACATCCTGGTGCTGAGCATCCCTCACCGCTGCCCTGCCCGAGGTCACACATGACTTTATAAGGTACTGAACTACAAAATCCCAACCAGACGGAGGGCAGGGAAGCCCATCTCCTTCCTCCCTGCGCCTGAAGGGGGAGCGTTCTGCTCTGAGATGTTATCGCTCCACTTTTGGCACCCGTCCCCCTCTCGCTGTTTCGCTCAGGGCCCCATATAAGGCCAGATCTCCAAATCCAGGTGCCCCGGCGCTGGGGCGGTGTGTAAGCGGGGCCCTCCCCGGCTGCTCACGCCCAGCCTTTCCCATGGACATTTCCCCAGCCACCCTCATGGCACATCCCTCATGCCGCCGGGGAGGGACCACAGCTGACAAAGGCTGTGGAGGAGAGCAAACACGACCCTTACCCTCCCAAGCAGCCTTGCCTCGTCCCCTCTGGCAGCAGCTTTGGCACAGTGGTGCAGGCTCATTTGTACCCTGGCCAAGAAACGATGTTTATTCAATTTCGCATAATCTATTTTCCATCGACTCACAATGGTTCTGTTTTTCAACCACAGATGACTTAGCATGGAAACAAATCCCTCTCAAGCAGGAACCCAGCAAGGCTCTCCTGGGATCTGCCAGACATCCCCAGGTCTGGGTGATTTCTTGTCCATGGCAAAGCAGCCTTCATCTCACAGACAGGTAACTTCAACGCCTCCAAGCCACCTCCCAATCTCCCCATGATCTTCCTCTTTCAAGGCCTTGGTGCCACTCAAACCAGGAAACAAAATTTCCTTTGTTATCTTGAAACCAACGGTTTTGAAAGGTTAAAGCCAGAAAAAATCAGAAAACCACCTGGACTAGGAGAGCCCCCCCCCCCCCCGCCAC
>VZTJ01001640.1:1192504-1211941 GCA_013397795.1 Orthonyx spaldingii | reverse complement strand
GGGGGGGCATGCACCAAAACTGAGCCCCACTTGCTTATTTTAAACATGTGGCAAACTGCTGCGAGGAGAGGGAAAGAGGCCCAGGGACAGGGGAACGGGGGCGGCGATCCAAGGGCTGCCAGAAACACAGGGGAAAAAAGTCTGCAAAATAAAGAGGTTGTTCCTTACCTGAAGGGAAGATGCAGAGAAAGACAGGGAGGATTTGGAAAAGTCCCAGGGCTGTGGATCCTGCCCCTCTCCCCATACCCATCCATCCAGCTCGAGCTTTAACCACTATCCTCTCCCTGGAAGAAGAGTTTAAAAACGAAAAAAAAAAAAAAAAAAAAAGGAGAAGGGAAGAGAGGAAGAGAAGGAGGGAAAAAAGGGAAAAATAAATCAATCGAAAGAAAGAACTGGGGGGAAAAATGAAATCAAAAGCCCCACATGGCTCCGCGGAACGCGGCAGAGTCGTGTAGCCCCAGCTCCAGGCTCTACACTGAACGATTACCCACACTTTTTCTCCTTCTTCTCCTCCTCCTCCTCTCCGTCCCCTCCCATTACGAACCAGCCCCGACCATCAATCATCCCGCTGCCTCCCAATGCCTGCATCCCGCCCTGCGCCTCCTCCTGCGAGCGCGCCCGCCTCCCCGGCCATGCTGCGGGAAGGGGCGGGAGCGGCCGCGGCCATGGGAGCTGCGGAGGGAGGGAGGGAGCGAGCGAGCGAGCGAGCGAGCGGGGAAAAAGAGCCGCGAAGAACCGGGCGAGGGGTTACTGCTGGGGATGGAGCCACCAAGCTCTCCCCTGCCCCGTGGGAAGGGGGTGGCGGTGGTCCCACGCAGGATGGGCAGCGGGAAGGGCGCTTGGTGTCCGCCCGCCGTCAGCGCGGCTTGGTGGGAATTTGGGAGAGGGGCTTCCTCCCACCCCACCGGGTCTCAACACCCGCTGAGCCCTTCCTGCCCCTCTCCCATGGGCCTACCAAGAGCGCTTTGGATCGCCCAACAACTCAGCAATTTGGGGTAAAGGGGCTGTCGTGCAGCAGAGGGGGGAAACTGAGGCAGGGAGGCTCTAGGCAGCTGGTGCAGGGAAGGGATTGTGACAGCGACACTGAGGTCCCCGGCCCGCTGGGGTATGTGGCATCCCCCTCCAGCACATGGGGCTCCTCCACGTTCTCCCAGCCCTGGCACCATGGTAGGTGAGAGTTTCACAACAGTTCCAGGTCATTCACCCGCACCTGCACTGGCACTGGCAGCGGTGAAGTAACCCCGGGTGACTCAGAAACAGCAAGTCTGAGATCCTTATCACTAGACTGGCACTCCTTAGATACGGGGACAGCTGTCAGGTACCCCAAGTGCAGCTACCAAGGACTGGTGGAGATGGCTAAACAATACCTGCACTCTCTCAGGACCTCCACCACTGCCTTGTCTGCACCACCAGCCCACGGACAGACCTGGATGTTCAGCTTTCGCTGGGGGAAGTCTCACCGGTTATGTTGGTAGGGTTGTCCCAGGGTCTCACTTTGTAAGCTCCCCTAGAGACCCTCTGGGCAGTCCCAGGCAGGCAGCAGCCCTGGGAGAACCCTCCCTGCTCACGGACCATCAGATGGAGCAGCAGCTTGTAGCACACAGGCGTTTGCGTGCTGGGTCTCAAGATCCTGCTCCTTTCCACCTCCTGCAATGCCACAGCGTTTGGAGGTGAGCAGATTGGATCTGCATCCCCACCATTCCAGGGGTCTGCTCCACCCATGAGAGGGCTAGGCCAGGAGGAAGGCATCCACTTAGTTTGGATCTCTTAAAAATTTCCCTTGAGGGATGTTTTAGCCACAGTGAACTAAGATCACTTCTGAATGAGCAAGCCCACAGGTGTAGGCTTTAGTAACTTCCCTGTTTTGGATCATTTGCTCTCCTTTGATGGCATGTCCCCTTGCCACCCTGATGTTTTATCTCCTTTCTTTTGGGGTTCTTGTATAAAGAATAAAAGGATGCTGGTTGTTTTACACAACCCCTCCCTCAGCTCTGTAAGACCATGGGTCTTTCCTCCTGCAGGTTGGTATAGGCCTGGGATACACCTCTTCTCTTCTTCTTCTACCTCATAAACTTCCTCTTCGACCTCATAAACATCCTTGGAGTGACAGCAGCCTAAAGTCTCCAACAAGAGTTTGTGATTGTCTCCCTGTCACAGATTGAATCTATGGTCCAGGACAACAAATACCCCATGGAAAGAGGAAGAGGAGATAGGAATAAATGTCCAAGAAGCAAAGATATCTATTAACACCTATCTATTCACCCGTGAGGGGTGTGAGCCCCCATGCCTCCAAACGAAGGAGGAGCTTCTCTGGGGCTTTATGCAGGCTGCAACAGGAATTAAAACACAGAAACTTTTCCATCTGGGACCCAGATGGGATCCAAAAATCCTGTGGCCTTGCCTGCCTAATGGAATATCTGTCTTCGTCCTGCTGGTCCTAGAGCTGCACTCAGACGGTGTCCAGTGAAGTCAGAGGGAGCTCTGTGTGCAGAGGAGCTGCCAGAGTGGGCAGAGCTGGGCAGGAGATGAAAGCTGGCAGGCCGGATCCAGACCTGTAGCAGAGGCAGTGTGGGAGGAACGCCGACTCGAAGCACCTCTTTGTGGGGGATGTCAAACAGGGGCAAATATGTCCAAACCCTGCCAGCTGCTCCTACCACCCAAGAAGAAATGCCTGCTGATGGGATGTGTAGGCAGCTGGAGCTGGAAGGGGCCTGGGGGGAGGAGAGAGAGGGTCTGTGAGCTGGGGAGAGCCCAGGAGAAGGAGGGGAGATCCAGAGGATGGGGTTTCAGACCTCAAATCCCTTCCTCTTGCTCTCGCCCTCTCCTCTTGCAATGCGACTTTTGCTTTTATTTCAAAATGAAAACCATAATTTCTGCTGTTGTCCTGACTGATGACATCTAACATGATCTGTTTAACTAAAAAAAAAACCATCTGAATTACGAACTTTTAAAACCCAGCTGTTAAATAGCTGCTGCGAGGCTGCTTTGATGGTTTGACCTAAAGCACCACTTTGGTATTGCCGTTTTGGGGCAGGCTGACACATTGCAACGATAGCCTGGAATCCAGTTTGAGGCATTATAGTTAAAATAAGACCCTTGATGGAAATTCTGCCTTTGGTGTAGGGAAAACAGCGCTGCCATAAAGCAACGGTCGGATGCCCCTGGCTCCAGTTTGTAAAAATTTCTCCTTGATTTTGCTCCGTTGCATCATGCATTGCAAATGGGATTGCTGTTCTTGGCACTGATCAAAGCAGCGGATTTCGCTGGAGAAAACAACAGATGTGTCCAAACCGTAACTTCAGGGAGGAAAAGGCCCCAAATAAGGTGTGTTTCTGAAATCCTGCTCCCCCTTACACGTTTTTGAAATAAACTTCACCTCTTTGTTTAGTTGAATCAAAGATCTGGACTTTAAATCGCCTACTGAATCAGAAGCTGTGTGAAATTCGAATCTCTGCCTTGCTTGATGGGGATATCTAGGCTTGGAAACGTGGAGCCACTGTGTCTCCCCCAACTTCTTTCCTTCTCAAAGCCCATGGAGGGTTCCCTATTCAGGCAGCACTGAGCCCGATGCTCCTTTCAAACAGAATGTGGGAAACCACCCACCACTGAAATGCAACCACTGCAGAGGCTCAGCTCCGGGGCACAGGCACCTCCGTGGTCATCTGCACGTTGATTCCCGTGTTTGGTGTCATTGTGGAGGGGTGACATGCAAATCACAGCCTTCTCTGAGGTATTTGCACGATGCTGGTGGAATCACAGTTCCCATGGGACACTCAGCTGGGATCACCAGGCTGAACTTTCCTGTTCTCTGCCCTGTGTCACACCGTGCATGGCTGTGGGCTTCAGTGGGGCTGAGTGACTGTGGCTGATCTGAACCCGAAGGTTTGCAGATCAGAGCTCCCTATACAGCCTTCCTAATGGAATTATGCACTACCTGTAATTATATGGCTAAAATAGTAAACATGGGTATTTCTGAGGGCTGCAACCAGTAGTTAGAGGAATGGATGTCAGGGCTCCTGCTCTGCTCTTGACTCTCCCGTGAACTTTCTGTGTGGCCGCTTTTCACACCACTATCTCCACACTCGTGCCTTTGCCTGCTCTGCCTCAGGACACGGTGTTCGACTCATGGCCTGTCTGGGATAAGCCGTAATGGCTCCTGCAGGAAGCTAATCCTGAAATGCTCTGCAGGGATATGTGTGTGTTTGGGGTGAGCAGCAAAAAGCAAACTGCTCCTTAAAGAAGGAAGAAAAGGAAGTTTGGAGTGGAAACCCCCAAGCTGTTGTCCGGAGAGGTTTGACAATTGATCCCAAAATGTTTGTGGAACTAAAACCAAACACTTGTGCTCTGAACAATTCCCTTACTAAAGAAAAAAAACCTCTGAATAAGAACCAAATAAACCCCAACATCCTTATGCAGTAATAGCCACCTCTGATGTCAGCAATAGTGAAAAAAGCTGCAGTTCATTATAAAGACCTTCCTTTTACTCATCATTCCATTTTTTATCATTTTGCAATTTCCCTGGCTGACCAAGCAGTTGCTGTCCCTGAGCTGTGCACCTGAAGCTGCTGATTACTCATCTAAAGCCCCTTCCCTGCCAAGCTGTTTCCTTGCAGGTAGAGCAGGGAAATATCCCTCTAAGGTCTCCTTAGTGCCCTGCACTGAACTTTAGCAGTAGCTGAACGGGGCAGGCAGAGGGGATAGCACAGAGCTGGACTTTGAAGACTGACCCTGTCCTGCATAGCAAAGTGCAGAGAGGAGTTTTTTGCTTTATCTAAATCCTCCTTCCCACAGCTGCCCCCATGAACGTCAGCCTCACCAACCTGGCTGTGTAAAAAGAGGCCAGTTGTGAAAGGTGGAAAAAAAATACAACGTGGTGCCATCAGTAAATAAAATGCAAGAACTTTTTGTTGACCTGCATTCTTGCATTTGCACATTAACTGATTATCAGCAGCCCCCAGTGAAGTCACAGTGGGTAACCCTCTCTCCTCAGGTTGCCTGCCCCAAGCCCACAGCCATACAAATCACCTCTAAATTCTGAAAAACAGCCAGACTGCACAAGGGGAAGGGAAGATGGGCTGGTGGAAAACTCGCAGTCTCACCCATGACAGAAAGCAAAACAAGCAGGGATATTTAAGGCAAACAGAGTTCATCACATCAACTTTTTTTTTTTACTGGTAACATTCATTTGTATCTCTCCCTTCCTTTGCTTGCAAAGCCTCCAGAGGGGAGAGGCCTAATTCGTACACATGGGAGCATGTAACCATCCCTTGTTCAGCAGTATTTGGAGGGCTGGCTGGAATTCACCATCTGTATATTTAATTCTCTGCAGGGAGCTGGTCTTCCTGGCCTAGACTCCTCTTTGGGGTAAGTATCAAGCCATATCTCTGTAATGTATCTTCTTCACATCTGGGCTCCCCTCTAAGCAGAAATAGAAGATGGGCTGAGAGGCTCCCAAGAGCAAGTTCAAATGGCCAAATGTCAGCTCAGCAGAAAAGATGGATAAATCTGAACTGCCAAAAAATGGTCAGAATCATAGAATCCTAGAACAGTTGGAGTTGGAAGGAGCCTTAAAGATCATCTAGTTCTGATCGCCCTGCCACGGGCAGGGACACCAGAAGAATGGCAGAGAACTGGGTGTTTATCAGCAGAGACAGAAGCCAGTCTGTGTAAGGGACAGTCTTCGCTGCTTTTAAAAGCTTCTGACATCTCGAGAAAGTGCAAACACAGCTCGCTAATTCCTCTCCTCAGACTGACAGGTCAGCTAAGGACATCTCCTTGGTCCTATTTAAAGGTGGGAGATGGCATTGAGTGTTTGCAAGTCTACATCTGCAGCCCTTGGAGCAAGGGGTGTTTGAAGGATCCTCTGGAAAAAGCTCTGTGAAACTCAATCACCTTTCCCGGGTCTCCTTCTGTCAATTCCTGACAGCAGTGGCCAGAAATACAACCCAGCACAGGTTGCCTTTGCTGCGTTCTCAGTTGTGAAACACTCAGTGACCGTGTCCTCAGCTGGTTTAAAACTTTGTCCTGAATATCTGAGAAAGAGGCATTCCTTCTTATGGGAAAAAAAAACCAAACCAAACCCAAACAACTTCAATCCAGCACTTCTGTGGGTATTTTGGCAAACGAAAATGGGAGTTTTTGTGGAGGGGGAGCATCTTGAGTTGGCACCGGGAGTCCTGCCGGGTGTGCCTGGCTCGGGGCTGGGCTGGGCTGGGACTAAGGCTGGGCTGGGTTGGGGTTGGACTGGGACTAAGGCTGGGGCTGGAGCTGGGGCTAAGGCAGGGTTGGAGCTGAGCTAGGACTGGGGTGAACTGGGCTGGTACTGGGCTGGACTGGGACTGGGCTGGGCCGGGGCTGCGGCCCCACTGGGTGGTGCTGTTATCCCTGCGCCGCCTGCGAAAGTATCCAGTTTATAAAATAAATGCAATCCAACGCCGCCTTAAACCACATGACATAACAGCAGCTTGCGAGCTCCCATTAAAATCTCAATTTGGGGAAATTGATTCTACCTCTGAGCAATTGCGATGCAATTACTCCAACAGGCAGCAATCAAGAATCACATCAAAACAACACCAAACTTTCAACTCCTGCCTCGCAACCACCACCACAACAAAAAGCACCTGTCTTGCAAACGCAGCCCGGCTTCCATAAATATATATAATTTTTAGGAAGGGCAACGTGCATGTCCCAGAGTGGAAGCGAGCCTGGACAGGGGCTGCTCCGGCTGGTGCGCTTGACCTGTCCTGTCTGGGGGCTGCATTTCCATCCCCCACCAGTCTCCTGGAGGAGGTTTTGGGCTATTTACGGACTCAGGACATCAGGAACAAAGTCGCTCCCGCTGCCCAGCGGCGCTCCAGCTGCCCATCCTCTCCCTGCGCACGGATGTGCCCATCCTTGCCGTGTCCCACATCTGTCCAGCTGTCACCCCCCAGCCTCCTCCCCTCGGAGCTCGTAGACCCCCGCAGCGCTTTGCGACCAGGGGAGTTCGGGGAGAGCTTGGTGTCCCCGCTCCGGTCTCGATAACCGCGCTCAGCCCCGGGATGAGATACCCGAAGGAAAAGGGGAAATATTGGGGAGGATGTTTACAGTTCTCATCAGTGGTCTGCAAGGAATTACTCGATTGGCTTAGCGCAGCAGGGAGCAGCTTTAGTGGCAACCATCAGAAGGGAGGATAAATGAATAACCGCATGCACGCCAGCCAGCGCCGAGCCGGGCAGGGAGCGCTGGGCAGGGAAAATAGGAAGAATCGAGGTTCCGTATAAAAACGGCCGGGGAGGGGGGAGGCAGGCGGGGACCGGGAGCCTCAACAGGTCCGGAGGAGGAAGGGCCATGCAGGGAGCCGGGGACATGCGGCCGGGGGGGCCCCCAGCCCCCCGCCCCGCTTACCTTGGCGGCCGCATCAGCCTCTCCAGCCCCGCGGGGGTCGGTGCAGGCAGCGGCGGTTTTTTTAAATGATTTTTTTTTTTTTCCAGGAGGGGGTAAATAAAACAAAAATAAGAAACTAAATAAAATAAAACCCAAACGAAATAAAATAGTAAAAGCCCCCGAGGGTCGAAGTGGAGGTGGCCGGGGGGTGGAGGCCGAGGGCCGCGGGCAGCCCCCCGCCCTGCGGGCAGCCCCGGCGGGGTGCAGGCGGCCTCGCTCAGCGGGACGCGGGGAGCCGCATCGCCCTCCCGGAGCATGTGAGAGGCAGCGGAGGAGATAGAGCCAGATAGGGAGGTCCCCTCCCTCCTCCCTCCTTCTCCTCTCCCTCCTCCCTCCTTCCCTCCGCACACGCTGAGCACGGCGTTCGCAAGCAGCGGCGGAGCGAGGCAGGGAGGCGCAGCCCCGGCCCCGCGGAGGGGGGGCTGCAACACTCCCGACCCCCGGCACCCCCTCCCTCGCCGTGTGCAGGCAGCCGGGGCTGGGGGACGTGGAGGAGGATTTCAGGGTTTTCCCGGAGAGGTGGGAATGCTCCACCTGCAGCAGGAGGGGATGGAGGGGAAGTGGGGTTTGGGGGGGCACCCCCCTCTCCAGCCCCTGGGGCATATGTAGGTGCTGAGAGCATCTTTACATTGACGGGGGATTGTGGCAAAGACTGGGAATGGGGGCAGGAGGAGGATGCTCAGCAGGACTGTGGGAAGGGATGGAGACCCCAGGCTGCCCTAAGAACCCCTCAGTGTGGTCTCCCACCCCAGCATTGCCGAGAGCTGGGCAGTGTGGCAGCTCGCCCCCAAGTCTCCCCACTGCTCCTGGGGTGAGCACCCCTCTCCCAGAGAGGCCTGTGGGGGCTGGTTTTGGCATGCACGGGGACCAGGGCGATGGGAAAGCTCTGGGTGCCAGGCTGTGCCAAGCAAAGTGTCAGACACACAATTAATTACTGCAGCCCCAGAGCCACAAACACTAAATATGCTGCCATCGTAGTGTGTGGATAATAGCAGCCCTTTGCAAAGTGTTTCTTTTTCCCCTTTCTCCTCTGTGTGCAGGAGACAGTGACTGCAGAGAGCACACAGCAGCTCTCCACTGCTTGATTAAGTCAGCAGCGAAGACAAAATGTGCCTGTACAGCTCAGGCTTAAGGAGGGATTTGAGTGTGTGTAAGGTACAAATTAGAAAATGGATGTGATTTAATCACAACAAATCTAAACAGCCCTGCTACAGAAACCCTGCCATCAAAGAGGGCTTTTCTTAAATGTGAACACAGTGAGTGTATAGTCCTGACAAAGGAGCAATGTGTTTGGGGATGAGTTGTGAAAGCAGGAACAGAGGGAAGACTGGGGAAAGCCTGATGTATACCAGATAAGTTATCAGTTATTGAAGGAACGGCTTCCTTCCTTAATAATTACTTGCAAATCAGTCCACAGTTCTGGATGCTGTGGTGTCTGGACACTACAGCAGAGACAGAGCAGCTTCTGTCAGGCTTGGGATGCTGCACAGACAGGAAACCAGGCACAGACCCTGCCTGGGAGAAGGTGAAATGCTTGTTTGGAGGAGCCCAAGTGAACGCAGCAGACAAAGAGGAGGGGGGAGTAGGGATGGCAAGCCCAGGCCTTCCTGCAGGTGTGCACAGTGGGTTGGGCGTGAGTCCCAGGCTGTAAAATACTGTAAAATACTGTAAAATGCTGTACAGTGGAGCGTTACTAATCCCAGCTCTCAGGGACTGTGCCCCCGCTGGCTGGGGGGGCATTGCCACTGCAACCACAGCGGCTTTGGCTGTGCTGGGGAAGGGCTTCCCTGAGAAGACAAAGCACAAGACAGAAGAATGCTAATGCACGGGGCGCTGGGGTGCCTTGGTAACAGCAGCAGAGCATTGCGGCGGCAGCAAATTGGTGCTGAGCCCAGTTCCTGTTGGGAACCAGGAGCCCCGAAGCAGGGAGGCTCCAGCAAAGCACAGCTGCATCCGTGGGAACTCTCAGAAGTCTCCGCTGGCCACTTCTCCCGGCTCTTATCAGCGCGCCCGTTAAGCTTTGGCATCACAACAGGAGTTGGCAACTCCAGTTCCAGGTGCAAGGTGCATGTTTTTGACTTTGCCATTTCCTCCATAAACACCCTGTGAGGTGTAGGTGTCATAACGGCCCTTTGTGGGCGCCTTCTGCGTGAGCTTCACCCCTGTGCTGGCAGCAACACCCGGCTGGCAGGGCATTGCTGGGCATAACTGAGGGTGCTGGGGCAAGAGAAGGACTCGATGGAGGGTGGACTATTGTCCCTGCAGGGAGACTCTCAGAGTACTCATGTAAATGTGGTCCCCATGTGTAAAGTATGGCCAGGTGAAAATTAAGTCCAGAATATTCAGATTTCCCTTTTCTTTGCTTGTCTGGTGAATCCCCCAGTTTAGAGCCTGTGACCGGTTTCTTGTCCTGGAGATGAATTTGCCCCTCTGCCTGTGCAGGGACCTTCTTGGCCACAAACCAACAAAAGCAAATAGTGCCAGTAGAGTTTGTCCTTCCAGAAACGATTAAGACAACACAAGTGAACAGGCAGTTAAAGGAGGAGCTTGGCCATGGGAGAAGAGGAAAGGAAGTGCAGGACCCATTATCAGGAGGCAGGTGACTGTCCTGAGAAGCAGAAGGGCTCAGGTGACCTGGGAAATATTCATGGATTGAGACATGCCAGAGAATCATAGAATAGTTTGGGCTGGAAGGGACATTAAAGATCATCGAGCTCCAATGCCCCTGCCATGGGTTATGTGGCAGAGATCACTCCACAGCTCACTGACACTGATGGAAATCATCTTTAAGAGTTTGTGAGCACCACCAGGCTGAGATGCAGGTGCAACTGAGAGTGTGAGACACACGAGCTTTTCATCTGCCATTTTCATCCATGCATGAGGGTTGCCTAAACCTATTATTTTGAAGGCATTTTCCATGCTGCAGCTATCTTCCTTGACCTCTAAAAGATCTGGCTGATCCTGATCTCAAGATGAAAGATTGCCACCTCACGGGCTGTGAACACCCGTCTGTGAGATTAGGCCCTGAATTATTAATACAATCAATGACTACCTCTTTTCATCCTGGAAAAGGCACAAAGGAAAGCTACGGGGGCCCTGAAAGGGAGGGAGGATTCTCGAGCAAGGGAGGAGAAGTCACCAGTGGAAACTGGTTTTCTTTGGGTGGAAACACCTCCTGTGTCTGCTTTATTTTGGAGGCAGGAACAATGGCACCATTCAGGAGGTGACAACCCAGCTGTGTTGGTAGACACTGGGAAACCTCCCATGGGGACTGTGTGTCCCAGGAAGGGACTTCCTGACTTCCAGCCCCTTTCCTGCTTTCAGTGCATCATGGGCTGCACTAAAATGGGGTCTCAAAGAGCCTGAACTGCAGAGCTAAAGCACATGGAGCCATTGAGGAGAGGAGGAGCTGGAGAGCAGGGGAATGTGTTCATCCTTCCAGTGCCACAGAGCTACCTACACACATAGGTGAGACCTGACCCCCAGGCAGGTGACAGAGCCTGTGTTTTTTGGGTGTATTTTGGGGTTTCTTCACCATGGGAAGGATATGGACATCACCAGACTGGAGTGAACCAGGCAACCAGTGAGGCGTGGACTGCAAGGCTGTGTTTTTGCTGCCTGGAGCACAGTAGCCTTTCCTTTCCCCTCTTCCCTGTGAAAACTTCAGTGTGGAGGTGCTGTGACCATGTGCTGCTGGGTCTCTGTTTTGATCTTTACTTTTCCTTGTCTTGAGCCTGACCTACCTATTTGGGACATTTGGGTGATACTGAGTCCTTTCACCTTTCCCTGTTGCATTTGGGAGGAAGGTACCATGGCCCCATCCTCATCAAGGACCAGAGAAAACTCCCCAGTTCTGAGCCCCACATAGAAAATGAAGCTAGTTGGAAACCAAAAATAAAATACTATCTTCACTCCATTTTTCAAGAGGTTAAAAAAAAGTTATTGTGCTAATGAAGCTATTCTTTCTGGATAGATAATGCAAAGCATTGCTTCAGTGCTGGCCAAAATGTCTGAGAAACATTTCCCCCCCCTCCTTTTCATTAAAATTCATATTAACATTGCAAATAAGATAAGAAAAGAAGTGTTCAGTTACAATTATGTAGCGCTTTGTGATCACAAACAGATTCTGTAATCCCTACTCAGGGGGTTTCAGAGCTGAATTTAGCTTATTTCAGAGCACAAAGTTGAGCTCAGCCAAGACCGCTCTCCTCATCTGTATGATCCTCATCTGTGCTCTGGTCACACGAGGGACCCTTGGCAGGCCAGGCTGCACAGCCAAGTAACATCTCACAGATGCATCAGCTGCCCTGGCTGGGGACCAAACCTCCTTTTTGCCTATGCAGCTATTTATTAATATTCTTCTATCTATTAGTTTTAAACTGATGCTTGCTTCAAGCATCAAAAGCTGATAATGGTTCAGATGCAACTGCTGATGGGCTCATTCCCAGAGATGTGAAGCTCTTCACTGTGGCTGAGAGTGAGCATTTATGGGTTCTGACCTGGTCTATGTTGTCCTCTCCTAAGTGGGGCCATGGCCCATGGGCCAAGGCAGGATCCTGAGCAGGTGGAAATATTCCTTCTCCTTTACCTGTGCTTCTAAACCATCTGACCTCAAGGTATTTGCAGCAGGCATGGGAGTAGTCCCTTGGGTTCAGCGTGGCCATCCTGTGTTTAAATTTAGGCATGAGTTGAAATACCTGACTGAGGGCCTTGGAGTGACATTTACAGTAGAGCAACCCCTATCACTTAATGGACCTAACAGAGCAACAAAATCCACAGTGAATGTGAAATTCAGTGCCTGGCTGTGCATGGATGAAGCTACAGAGACAGAGAGATGGACAGGAGTCAAGTGCATCTGGACTTCTGGAGAGCAGCCCCAGCTGCTCATGGCTTCTGCTGTCATTCCATGACTTTATGTCACAAGATGGAAAAAGCAAAGGATAGAACGTCAGTGGCAAGAGGATGCCCTCTCCACAAAAAATAGTCCTTTGCTGTGCTACAGAGCTCTACCTCCATTTCCAGGCAGCTGTTAGAGAAACATTTTTACATCATTATGTCTCCTACAGCGATCCACGAAGAGTGGCTTAGGGAGGCATTAGAGTTTTATGTGAATTTAGGTTGCAGTTTGCAAAAGGGCTTTGTTCCTAAAATGCTGATTAGGTTTACTGCAGTCACTGGTGTGTGAGAGGCAAGTCTGGCTAGAAGGTGAGTAAAAAGTCACCTGCCAAGCAATTTGGACAGCTTAGGCCTCCCCAGATAATTCAGTCCCATCAGGTGACTCAGGCAAGATACCATCAGAAGAGTCTTCAATTCAGAAGGCTGCATCTGGAGAGTGAGTGGTAAAGTTAAATTCACTTGGAAGGTTCAGTTAAGGATTTTGGGGTTGTTCTGGAGAGATGATGTTAACTTCAGCATCAATCATTGGCAATAAAGAGTAATGGAGGTCTGAACTCCAAAATGCAAAGGAGCAATGTGGAAGGTCTCAATGCCAGCAAAATGGCACGAAGACCCCAAAGAAGCATTAAATAGTTAATACCAGTCTCTGAAGGCACCTGAGACTTTCTCCCTGTTTCAGGCTGTGCACTGCCCACCCCAGCGAGGAGATGAGCCAAGCATCCCCAGCCCTTCAGCCCGTGTGGAGCCGCACCGTGCCGGGCTGGGGTCCCCCCGCCCCGGACCGGCCGCCCTCCCCTCGCTGCCGCTGCCGTGGCTCGGGAATCGCTCCCTGCTCCGCTCCAGCGCCTCCTCGCCGGGGGAATACAAATTGGGCAGCACTGAAGCATATGGAGGGGAAGAATGCTCAGCTGTGAATTTCGGGGATGGGTATTATCCAAACCCAGCCACCAGCACGTCACCTTTTCAAAGGCTTCAAATCCGCTACAAATTGCTTCTGAATGATAATGGGAATTTCTCGCCCTTCACAAAGCCCCCCATATTAGCATCTTTATTGGAATAAACTAGCTAATTTCTGCAGGCGAAGGGCTGGTCTGGAGAATCCGTAATTCTAATTAGATGGATATTCATCAGCACCCTGATGCTTGCGGGGTGTCTAGTCCAGCGAGGGGCTGCCAGCTGCCCAAGTGCAGATCAGACAAAGGGAAGGGGAGCGTTCAGCCCCTGGGGCCAGCAGCAAAGCAGGACATTGCAGGGACCGAGGGGTCCTTGTAATCCTCAATTTGTTCTTTGTGCCATTTGTTAATACCCAGGCACAGGGTGGGGAGCCTGTACTTGCAGGAATAATGATAAATCTGCCCTTCACTACCCGTCAGGTCCCTGTATGGCAAATAAACCTACAGCTAAGCCAGGATGACTGACTGTGGCCACACTGAAACACTTTAGGATTAGAAGGAGATTCGGTTTGTCTGTCTGTCTGTCCAGCCTGAACAACTGCACAGCAGCTTGTCATTAGAGCAGGCATTTATCTTTTAGAATGGTTTTGGGGTTTCTCCAAACCAAGAGCTGAACTGGCAGTGGTGCACAGATGAAATTTCTTCTTTGTTGCTACCAATAGATTCCATAAAGAAAAAGGAAAAACATAAGAGATAAGCAAAAATCCATAAATATAAACACCCCAAATATAAACCTCGATGATCTTGCAGGGAAGCAGAGCTTATTTCTCACTATGCATTGAAAATATGAAGACTTGGGAGGGCTTTTCCTGGACACGTGCTCCCTGGAGCATTAATTAATTGGGCATTCAGGGCAGCACTGTCCTGGCTGATAGCCAGGATGGCTCAGGACTGTCCCAGGACTGTCCCCACAAACAATCCCCATCTATAACCCAGGTACCAGCCATGCTGTAGTAACTGCAGGGTTTTCAAGAGGCAGAATCAGTGATGTGCCTTCTTGCCTGTAGCAGGTATCTTTAATCTCTGATCTGTTTGGCCAGAAGTGGCTCAGATCAGTTGCATTCAGGGGCTCTCAGTGTCAGCAGGGCAATATTTTCCCTTTGTTTTTATGTTGAACTCTTGGATTTAACTCATGGGACAAGGCTGTTCAGGAGCACTGAAGTCTCCACGGTGTCATTTGCGGGGGACAGATCCTTCAGATTTTATTCTCTTACAAGGTCAGGCTCGGTGGAGGAATGCTGAAAATGTCTCATCTCTGTGCTGAATAAACACAGCCTGAGGACAAAGCAGGGCTAGTTTTGACACTGTCTGTCTAATTGTCAGAACAGTGAAGCCCCCCAGATGTGCAGCATCAGAGGCAGAGCTGGTGGCTCCAGAGTCCTTTAAACTGCTGTGCCTCTCCCAGTGTGCTGTGGACCAGGCAAAGCAGACAGCCCATGCCAGGCTGCTGTCTCTGTGCTTCCCCCACGGATAAATCCATCCCCGTGGTGTATCCTGAGAGCAGCTCACTGCCCTCCACACAGAGCACCAACCACCCAGCATGCAAACCCACTCCTTTCTCTGCCTCCCACCTCTCTGAGGGTTAATGGAAATTTGGGCTGGGCTGCCGAAATGCCAGTAAACAAGGCTCAGCTGCTGAGGGGGAGAAGGTCAAAGGACAAAAATGAGAACAAGTCTGTGCGCAGCCCGGCGGCTGCTGCTGCCACCTGCCCCAGCCCCAGGATGGAAATTGGTGCTTGACTCTCCCTTCCTCCCATTGAAGGTGTCACCCTTCATCCACGCTCTGTTTGTATTTCAATGGATTTGCCAGAGGCTTTCTTCTCCCCCAGACCAGTGGCTGAGGGTCGCGTGGTTGCAAATTGTCTCATTCTGGGTTTTTCTGAGACGGAGGCACAAGAGTTCCTACTGAGGAGGAGATTTGACCCCAAACATGCAGAGCAGTGTGTGTTTGCTTCCTGTTACCCAAAAACTCCTGGCCACCTCCCTTCCTGGTGCAACACCTCACGCAGGCAGATTACAGACCCATAACCATGGTGCTGCCTGCTTTGTGATCACAGATGAGCTTTGCTGCAGACTTATTTATGCCAGAAAAAATTATATTTGAGAATATTTTCACCAGCCACTGACAGGCAGCCACTGCTGGGGTGGCGTGTGGGAGCCTTGATACAGGCTTTCCTATCCCTTGCCAGTGCTCCTGTCCCGAGTATCAGCCATCTTTCAGCAGTGCTCTGGTGATGGGATTAACGTGCATTAGGAGGTTTTGTTCTCATCTCTCCCTGGGAGGATCAGATGCAGTGAAATATCTCATTTTGCTAGTTGCTTTTTGAAAAATGTGTGGTATGTGTTAATGTCAGAAAGGCAAGGTCAAAGGAACAGGACTGCTGGACACAGGGCTGGATAAACCCTTTTAGGGCAAGGATTTTGGTCCATGTTGTTGTAGCCCTGTTTGCTCTGTTTTAGAAGCAGTGCAGTTGTTTACCCCCAGCACATGTGCTGCAAGGCTGTTCCTGGATCCCAACTGTTTTCTGTGAAGAAATATGGAAGAAAAGCTGCAGATCTTGTGTCACTTGTCCTTCAACGAGAGAGCAAGCCCTCTGCCAGCTCAGCACAAGCTCCATCTGCTGCACCCACAGCATTATCCTGCCTTGGGAGGTTTCTGCTCTACCCATGAAATACAAGTTGTTGCTGGTATTTATCCCAAAGTTTTACATTGGCCATTTTGGCTGGAGGAATGTGAATTTGCATTTGAGCCGTTTCAGCAGAAATCAGCCCTGAAAGAAGACTTACTTCAGTCTGTAGGGAACACTGATGGCATGGTTTAGGAAGGATGTTGAGAGTAACAAATCCAGCTGAAAGAAACATTGGTGAGAGCAAGTTTAAACACCAAAAGCCATTGATACGTTGCTACTGGCATCAGGTACAGCTGTCAGCTTAGTCCTTTGATGGACGAAGTGTCCCATGTGACATCCCTTCCACATTACCTCCTGTGTGCTTGATCTGTGACCCGTTTCTCTTGTGGGGCCAATGCCCCCAGCTTGACCTGCTCGAGTCAGAGTCATCTCAGCCTGAAACTGTTCCTCATGAGGAAGAAGAAGTGGGTTTAGGTCAATTGCTTGGGGATTATTTATACCTCTAGTACACTAGAAGTATTGAAGTATACTTCTGTATTTCTGGGTGGTTCTAGTTCGGTGGGTATGATACTAAGAGCTCTGGAGAATTCCCCTATAATGGTGCCTCACGTAGTGCTTTTCTTGGCTTTTCCCTCCTGAAGTTCATCCTCCTTCCTGGATGGCAGTAATGGGTAGGTGTCCAAAGAGGGTTGCACCTTCCTCCAAGCAGATGTGGCACTTAGCAACAACCAGAGGTGACCACTGAGTGCACCTGGGTCACACACCTGTCTTATGGCTTGGAATGATTCCCACACTGAATGGTACAAGTGGGAGGGTTATGAACCCTTTCAGCAAACAGATCTCCAAAGACAGGAGTGTTTTCCCAATGCTGGAGTGAAATTAGTGGTAGCAGTGGCAGAAACATTGTTTTTGTGGTGAAGAAAACATTGTGTGGCCAATGCCAATACAGCATGACCTGCTTCCTGGAAGAGTCTTTGAACAGTTTCCCTTTGGCTGTTGGCACTCTTCTCCATTCTGTTCCCTAGGGATTTTAGCTGCGCTGCTGTGTTTTCAAAAGCCAAGTCTCCAAACCCAATGTTGTTGTTGAATCAGAAGTACATTTGCCAGAAATGCCTGGACTCAAACCTGACTGTGAGCTCTGTCCAAGCCATCCTGGACCAGAGCTGTTGGCCCATCAAAGTCAGCAACCATGGATGGGGTGGGTGAGGTGCTGTGCTGGTATTGGCTGATGTTTTGGCTGTCAGGCTGGGATGGGAAGGCACAGGTTATGTTTTAGGAGGAATGAGTCTTCTCTCCCCAAGGCATGAGTGTTGCTGGCTCCAGCTCCCTGATGCTGAAAGTTTTAAAGGTTTGAACATAGAATATTAGAATATCCTGAATTGGAAGGGACCCACAAGGATCATTGAGTCGCACTCCTGGGACATGGGATACTTGACAGGCACCCTTGTGCATGGATATTAGACAGACCCTTCTCCAGCATTTCTTATAAAAGGGATGTACTTTGTGTGCCTTTTATGCTCCTCATGCCCACAGGACCCCAGCTACACCATGGGACCAAAATTACTTGGGGTGGACAGTTCTTGAGGGGATGTGACTGGATGTGGGATGCCCCAGCAAGCCACACAGTGCTTTAGGGGATGAAAAGGAGCTGGTGGTCTTGTGGGGGTGAAGTACAGTCCCCCCAAACTCTCTGAAGGCAGATGGGGCACTAAAGGGCATTTATCAGGATGCTGTGATTAGCAGCCATGACTCTGCTCATGGGAGATTTCCATTTGCAAAGTTAATAATGCACAGGTAGGAGGGAGAAGGTGACCAAAGGCTGACTTTTCCACTGTTAATTAGCAAGGTCGCACTGCTTTTATGTTGGATTTTCCTGCTGTTGGGTTTTAATTTCATTACAGTTGTGTTTGTTAGGATAGAATCACAGAATGATTTGGGTTGGAAGGGACCTTAAAGACCATCCAGCTCCAACCCCACCACCATGGACAGGACCACCTTCCACTAGATCAGGTTGCTCAGGATACAGCTGAGATGAGCATGGATGAGCATTGAGAGAATTCCCCATGCAGAACATGCCTTTTTTTCTTTCCCCCAAACAGGCAGGTCATCCATTGCTTGTTCATACTTCATATTTCTGGAAGACAAGTAATTTTCTTCCCTTTAAAACGACTTGGGGAAAAAGGACCATCATTTCCAGGCAGAAATTTTTCTGAGGAGGATATTTTTATGCCTGGCGAAGGAGAGACACAAAAAGGTCATAGAAAATGAAAATCACATGCTCAGAACATTTTGGGGCAGGTGTTTTTCCTACGCCAGAATTCAGTCTTTGGTGGGTGTATCCCAGGATTTACATTCCTCCTAACATTTCACCTGTTGCAGTAGTAGTACTGGAGGGTGAATGATTTCATACCCCAAGCAGCCTGGTTTCTCTGGACCCAGCTCAACAACAGTGCTTTGAAACACTGCAATTTCTGCAGCTTGCACGACGCCTCAGACGACGCTCCAGTCTGGCTGCTCATCGCTGCATTTCACTTGGCATGTAGGCTACGGATGAGGAATGCACAGAATTTCCTTTTCCACCCCGTCAGATCCTCTGTCTCGAGCCTGGCCCGGCCCCAAGAGCACAACGGATGCAGCTGGAGAAGGGCAGGTCCAATCTTGCTGTTAAGCCCCAGTGACACTTAACCTCCTCTGCTGTGCGATCTGCCAGCAGCTGGAGGTGGATGCGAGTAAGTGGCCAAGCATCAGCTGCTGCCTGCTGAAATAGCTCGTTTGTGAGGGAAGAGGAGTTTATTTCCCAGGCTAGAGGAGGTGATGGAGCCTAGGGCTCCTGTGGGAGAAGAAGGAGGTGGCCTTGAATCTGAATGAAGGTGTTTTCCTGATTTTGCATCTGGGTTTCTCCGTTGGTGTTGGGCTGTGTGAGCAGGTAATGGGACTGCAGGCTCTGCCAGCTGAGGGCTGCTGCCATCAGCCTCATCCCAGTGGGAAAGCTGACTGCAACTAATTGTAATTGCTTAGTGTCAGCAGTAGTTGGGAATCAATAGGGAGCTTGGAGCTATCAAATAATGAGACCAGTCAATCCCTTGTGTTGCTCCAGGAAAGGTGCTTGGGAGGAGTGTTTGCTGTTTGGGGCAAATGCTTCTTGATGCCACTGATGCTCTGTGAGACAGCAAGGCTTTCCCACAGGTCTGTTGGCTTGGCCTTTGTTGCAATGGGGGCTGTAAACACAGGATCAAATTCTGTCTTATCTCATCCCTAAAAATTATTTTTCTTGGCCTGGGATGGAACATTAACTGGCTTCTTTCCTAAAGCAGCTGTACAGCAAAGATGGGATTGAATGAACCTCTTTCCCTTGAGCTTAGGAACAACTCAAGATGGGCAGAAAGCTGCTATTGCATCACTGGTACAGAAATAGCTATAATTCACACCATGCACAAAGATACCAGAGTCTGCTTACTACCAGCAATGGCTGTACTGGTCACAACTCTCTTTATTGCATCAGGAAAGCAAGTTATATCCCAAGGATGTTGCTG
>VZTJ01001640.1:1088122-1192407 GCA_013397795.1 Orthonyx spaldingii | reverse complement strand
TTTTTTTTTTTCCAGTGGAATCATCCTAGCAAACAGTGTATAAATTGCTGGAAGAAAGTCAGACTTCAAAAGACATTAGAGAGTATTCCTCTTCCTCCCCAGACTATAGATTTCCTTTATTGGAAGAACAGTGCCTTGAAAATAGCCTGTAATAAAATTTGCTGTTTAATTAGACTTCATTTAATTTATGTATTTAATTTTGCTAGAATGGTTAAAGACTACTGATGTTGAAGGAATTTCTTTTTTGTTTCTCCTATGTATTTCCTTATCTTCGAATTTTTAGTACTGTCAAATGTTCTCTTCTGGTTTTGCTAGGAGGTCTTCCTTAGCTGTGTAGAAGCAAGTTTGCCTAATAATGTTTATTAACTTAATCAAAATATTAACAAAGACCTCTTTTAAACAAAGTGCTGGCTAGGCACTGGAATGAAATAACTGTTAACAAAACCTATGAGTTTAACTAGAAAGGAACTTTCTGCATTGAGCTTTGTGTTCCTAATGGTGTCATTATTTTGCTATTTAGTAACCGTATAGAGCTCAACTCTCTCTTGAATTTTTCACATCAAAAATTAAAGAGAAATGAAAGGTAATTTCTACAGAGGAGTTTTTCAGGCTTCTCTCGCCAGCAAAAATAAATCTAATCTTAATCCTACATATTGATATCTCTGGCCTCTTGGCCAATTGAGTTGGATTTAGTTTAACCCAAAGCAATCGTCAGGTCATGGTGACTCTGGAAATAATTTCTTTTTTTTTTTAACTGAACAACTTTGTTCTTGTCTCTTCACTCCAGTTGCCATAAAGCAAAAGGCTTCAGCTGTCTTTTCTCCAGAGAGGTCAGCAGCAGCAGAACAAGTGCCGTGCTAATGAAATCCTGTCTTGGTTTAATCTAAGCAGGGATTTGGGATAAATTCTGTTTGTTCAGTGACCCCCCCAGCACGGAAGTGCCCTGGGCATGGCTCAGGCTGTGGGACAGACCTGTGGAGAGCCAGTCTGGGGACTGAACCCAAGGAGTGCATTGCCATGCTGGTGTTATCCACAGCTCCTGGTGCTTTGCTGGCTACCCCAGGGGTAGAGTAGAGGGCAAAAGGTAACTCTGGTCTCCTCTGTATCCCTGGGAATCGCTTTGTAAGGTGATCAGACACCAAAACAATGCCTTGTCACCCTGCTCCCGGTGCTGGGGATGCTGAGGAGGAGGAGTGCTCCCACCCTGCTGCCTGGCAGAGCATCCCAGGGCCCTGAGCCAGTCCTGCAGGCTGTACATGAGGTACCACATTGTCTGCAGCAGGCAGGTAAGGGCACAGCCCCACCTGACCAGTGTGTGGTGTGGAAAATTCCCTCCCAGCCTCTGAAGCATGCTGCAACAATGCAGGATGTAGAAAATGGACAGCATTTGAAGTGTTTCCTTATAGGATAATCAGAGGAAGTCATTGTATTAAATATCCATTTGTGTCATTAGCCTTTTATTTGGTGCTTTGTCCAGACATCCTGTTTGTTTCCCCTTTGAAGTAATGAATATATTTCCCATGTGCCAGGTCCGATCCAAAGCTTCCATGGAAAAGCGAAGTGAGCTGAGACCAGACGTGTCCTCAGTGGGGAAGGACATCTCCAGACCCACCTCATGTGAGGAGTTTTGGGATAAATACAGAGCAGTGCTTATTGGTTTCTCTTAATCCACACTGCTGCCCTGCCCAGAGGTCACAGCCACCTGCTCCCTGTGCTACCGGGGAGGAGTTTCTGCCATTTGGGACCTCACGCTATTGTGGTGGGACATTGCAGCAACATCGCTGGGTCAGAGATCTGCTGCAGCTCCCAGGGTGCACAGAGCAAATGCTGAACCATAGTTCTGTACATTAGGAGGTAGCAGGTGCAAAGAGTTTTGACCTCTCAGTCTGTAAACTTGGAAAGCCACAAAACTGCTCTACATCCCTCTCCCTATCTCCTTCCAGTTCTCGCTGGGGAAGCTCCCACTGCCTTTCAGGCAGGCAGGAGTCGTGTCCAGCTACTTGTCTGCAGTAATTGCTTCAAACCTGCTGCCTTAGCCATCCTCAGGGGTTGAACCTGGGCTGTCCTCAGCTGGCAGGAAAAGCCACTGTTTCTAAATTCTTGTCTGGAAAAAGAGATGGAGGTCTTGTATATGGAAGCAGGGCCATGACATATGGTAATGAGTAGAGTATAGCCACATCCAAGGTGCATGTTAAATACCATGAGGAATGTTGTGCCAGCACGTGGGATCCTGCCCAGCAAACAGCTGGAGGAGCTGCAGAACCCCTCTGAAGGCCTGACCAGAGTGGGAAGGGCAAGAGGGAGGGACACCAACTCTTTGTGTCTATCAAACAAGTGGTAACCTCTTCTGTGCCAGGCTGGGAAGGGTTAACCAGGGAAGCACAGCCCCTGAGGACCCAGGCTGTTGTTCTATGCAGATTGGCGTGTTCTTGTTTCTTCTATTGATCGCAATCACTCAGAGCTGTGCCTGTAACAAACTGCCTTAAATCATTGCAATCATAATAAGCACACCTTGGTAAATAATGCATGAGATGTCCGTAAGCCTATATTCATTAGAAGGAAGGTGCATATGGACCTTGGTAATCATCAGGGCTTGAGAGGGGGCTTGGCTGGGTGGATTAAGATGTAGTAGCTGCTGAGGATGAGCCCTGAACTGAGCTGGGTTTCAGGAAGGCTCCCCAGCCCCTCAAGATGTTGGAAACATAGACAGGCTCCTTTTCACATTCATGAATTTTGTACGAGATGTTTAAAATGCCTCCAAGGTTCACAGCATAATACAGGTTGGGCGGAAGCAGGCTTGTGGCAAGTCTCCAAATAGCATAATAGCAAGAGGCATTGCAATTAATAGTGTTTAATATATCTTAGTGACAACAAAACACACAGTGGGTAACAAGTTTTGCTGTGAAAGCCTCATAGCCAAGTTAATGGTCTGGATATTAGAAGCCTTTGTTTTAAAATGCAAATTAAAAATGCTTAGTTTTCCATTTGTCTTGAGGAGTGGTGTTAGAGTGTGGAGCTTCTTTAGGGCAATTTTGCTTGGGCTGAGAGTTGGTGTAATCCTTGGGCCAGACTGCAGAGCGGGGCAGGCTCGGGTGCTGTACCCTTCATTAGAAGGTTCACAGGGAAATTTGCAGGAAGAATTGGTTGTGCAGTAATTTCCACCTCCTTTTCATTCTAGGGAGATGACTTTTTTGTTTGTGTTAAGTGGCAATGATAAGTCTGGCTTTTGTATGGTTAGAGGAGACTGAGGAGGAGGCAGAAACATTCCTGGTTGTATCAGACAGCTGCGGATGGTGATGGGTCATTTCACTCCATTACGGTTTCTGGCAAGTGAGTATTAAAGGGGGTGTGAGGGCATCGTGTCTCAGCGATGACTTCATTTGGCTGTCTAAACAAACAGCCGTTCCTCACCAGGTGCAAAAGGTCTTGTATTTGTTTTTTTCCTCCATGAAGGGAAAAGAAATACCTCAAGTTAAAGTAGCACCAGTGGGTCGTGTCTGCTGGACAGCCATGGTGGTCCCTGCTTCCTGCGAAGCAGCGGTGATGTGAGCAGGGAAAACTCACTCGTCCGTGCTCAGCCCCCGTGGGGTGTCTGCATGGACAGATGGGTGGGTTCAAAAGGCCAGAGCCCCAAATTCAGACCCTGTGCTCATGCTCTTTGGCTCTAGGCTGTCTGTATCCAACGTGCAGGTCTGCTGGGAGCACCCACAGTGGGCTGTGTAAGGTCTGAGCTTGCACAGGTCACGAAGGGCAGCGGTCACTGAGCCCCTGGAGGTTTGTGCTGGTGGAGGGGTGAGCCTCTGGTGTGCTTGATCTACCTGAGACTGTCTGGCTTCTCCTGGAACACAAGTGTGGGAACTGATCTTGTGCATGGCCAGTGAGTCTGAGAATGGGTGAACCTGTCTGGTAACTCAGTTTGCAGCCCACTTCCAGCTGTCCTCCTGCCCCATCCTTCCCTGGGACTTGCACAGAGAGTCACTGCTTGATTTCTGTTGGAAGGGACCTTAAAATTCACCTAGTTCCACCCCCTGCCATGGACAGGGACACCTTCCTCTAGACCAGGCTGCTTAATGCCCCATCCAACATGGTCTGGAAAGCATCTGGATGTTTACCTCACCATGCATCAAACCTCAGTGATCCTGCTTTTCTTTAAGTCAGGAAGCAAGAAATTTAGAAGTGCTGAGAAGTGTACTGTCCCTGTAAAATGTCCTCTCTGAGAGTGCCAGGAGATCAGCTGGTTTGGAAGAACACCTCAGCTTCACTTCTTCCTGAACCAAACCAGAGCCCTTTGTAGAGGCAAATAATTTAAACTTATGTCAGACCCCTAAGTAGGCCACATCTCAGGTAAAATTAAAACCCCATCTCTCCTGTTGGCAATCACTTCTTAAAGTTTGATTAAACTGCTCTAGCTTCATCTCCAAAGCTGTATTTTTGTCCTTGATACTGTTCCCAGAAGGCTGTTGCAAAAATTCACAGCTGGTGGCTATGGTTAAATATAAGGAATAGCAAAAATTTTCCTCTCTAAAAGTACTTTTCTGAGTGCCAAGCTCAGCCTTATCTCTAGGAACAGTCTGAGGAGCTTGAGATGATTTTTGAGTTTAGGGGTTTTTTTCCTAGAATCAATTCTTTTTGCTTCTTTCTAGTGTAATTAAAGAAATAAATCCCCCAGCAGCTCACCCCACGTAAAGCAGAGTTCCCCACAGAAAAATGATGATCCCAACTAGTTTGTAGTTAAACTGTACTTTTTTCTGTATTTTTAACCATGTCATTTGTCACAGAGACTTTCAGAATGACAAAAGAGAGAAAGGGTCAGTACATTTTCAGCTGGTCCAGTTGGACTGGAGAAGAAAGATCAGCAAACCCAAGGAAAATAAATGGGGAAATATTTCCCAACCTGCCTTCACCTTCACAGCCTCAGGTGCTGCTGGCCTTTGCACTGGCAATTTGTAGCTGTGAAACTGTCAGTCTGGCCACGTTCCCTGGCAAGTGGAGCCCCAGCAAGGACATCCTGTGCAGGGATGTGGGGTGCTGGGGCCGAGCGTGGTGTGCAGCACATCTGCCCGGGGAGGGAGGGGCACATCAGACTTGCTTTCTTTGGTAACCTGAACCAGGATTTGAGCCATGGCCTCCAGAGGTGAAAGGCTAATGCTCTGGCCTCCATCCCTGCCACTGAATGCCCCTTTTGCTTTGTTAAGGTGATGCTCTAACTTTGGGAAATCACTCCTGCAGCCCACAGGCGATGGCTGAAGGGAGAGCAGGGATAACGTGCTGGCTGCTGGGCTCTTTGCTCTGTGATGGTCAGCAAACAGGCTGCAAAGAAAGCTCAGCACGATCCTGGACAAAAGGAGAAGATAATCAACTGGAAAACTTGCTGGGTTCAATTATGGGCTGACTGCCCTCACCCCTAACCATTCCCACCCACCCCCTCCCCACCAAAGTCTGTCTCGCAAGCCGTATTCTCTAAGGTCTGGGCACAGCATGCAGAGGTATTAGGCTCATAAAGGGTTTCTTATTCACACAAAGTCCTGTGGATACCATGGAAGCTTGCACAGATTGCTTCTGGGTAAGGCCACAATGGTGGAAGTAGAAGGGGCTGGGGTGTTCTGAAAGCTGGGAAATCCAGGCTGCAAAGAAGAGAAGGGTAGTTAAAGCCCATAAATAGTTCTCAACTAATGAAATTGCTGGGTGGGAAAAGGGGAAAATAGCTCTTTTTTAAAGCAGATGAGGGAAACATGCCTCCCAACATATTTTCTGCTCATAAAACCCAGCTTGGGTTTCTAGGTAACTAGTGGAGATACCCCAGGGAGAAATCTCTAAGGGTTTCCCACAGTTGCCAGCTCTGAATAACCAAATGCTGGCTATCAAGTTAATTTGGCACAGAGCGTGGCTCAACCCATCCCACCTCTCCTGAGACTCAATCATGTATGGAGCAAACCCGAAAACCTGGGGGCCTTCACCCACTGTTGGGATCCAGCATTCACCAAATGCAAGAGTAGGAGGGACCATCTTTATGTGACCCAATCTGACCTCCTGGCTACCTCTGCCAAAATTACAGTTTTGTTCCGTGTCTGAGTGTTGTCCTGGCTCCTGGGACTGCTCACCCTCTCACAGAGCCATGTCCCTTGGATGGCTTGTTCACCTACTGGATCAGATTCAGAATCTGATGGACATTCAAAAGATTCTGATTCCACTCTGGATCTTACTGTTTCTTTATGTTTTTTGACTTCTAAATGACTTTATTTTGTTCTGCCTCTAAATTGCTTTATTTCTAAGCAGCTGGTACTTTCTGGAGGTCAAATTCTCTGCTGGTTTCAGGCTCCCCTTCAGTTTTGTCTATAGTCTTGCTGTGCTTTGTAATGAGGTAGTGAGTCAAGTCAGTTATCAAAGGCATTGAGAAGTTCAGATGTTGGGATGGATATTTTTTCATGCTGGCCATGCTTTACTTGCAGAACCAGGCTGCAAACAGTGAGAGATAAGCAAGGAACAGAGCTCCTTCCTTCCAGTGTGAGCAATGGTGCTGGGAGTTACCAGTACTCTTATTAAAATTATTTTGAATGTTTGTCCCTGACTCTTTGAGATATTTGAGTTTATTTATTTATTTCCAGTTAGTGGAAATGAACTGTGAGATCCCAGCTGAGACTTGATGTGAGCTGAGGCATTAAAAAGAAATCAAACTGGGTGAACATTTGGCTTACATGGGGCTTTTTACATACTGGTTCCTCATCTTTCCTGGGATTCAGACAAGTTCATTCAGTGTGTGAATGATTAGCTGGTACAATGCTGCAGTACAAAGCAGTTTAGGGCTCTTGCCTGTCATAAACTGAATCCTGAGTCCAGGGAAGCCTTGAATGGCAAAGAGGGGAATCCAGGGGGGTTAAATGCACTAGTGCTGCTTTGTGCACAGGGATAATTTAAATCTGGGAGACATGTTTTATGTGTTAAAAAGTAACTACAGAGAAAGTAAAGAGTCAGCTGATCATCACTGGGTGGTGAAGGTCTTGGGCTGGAGAGGACACAGATACTTTTCCTGTGAGCAGGCAGGGATGCTGGCAGGGACAAACAGAGATCCTTTACTCTTGTGCTTGAATTTAATATTACTCATACGTCCATGCAAACGGGTGGCCACACAGTGAAGGTGCCAGGCAGTGCCTGTACCCTTCCCCTCATGTGGAGAGAGGTGAGCTGCTGGTGTGTGTGTGTGGGTTAGGAGGACAGAGATGGCATGTGCCTGCTTCCAGAGGGCCAAGCCAGAGGACGGCTGAATGTGACTGCAGTGAAATCTGGTGATAAATGCATTAAAATGTTTTTCTACAGATGCAGAGGTCAGGTGTGACTACGAAGGCTGAGAAAAGTCTCAGCATCTCAGGATTAATTAACACATTCTGCCAGTCTCTGCAAACACAAGCTGCTCTCGTGTTTGCAGAGTACAAGGAGCTGTAAATGAAACAACAAAATTGTGCACTGACAAGTGAAGAGATTGCTGTCCCAATCAAGGTCTGGAAAAAATTGTCTGGTGAATGAGTTCCAGACAATTCTTGCCAGGTCTGGGACTGGCCAGTCCCTGTGACTGGCAGAGGTGCTGGGCCATCCCACCAGCTGCTCTCACCTTTCCAACGTGCCCTGTGCTGTAGCTGTTCTTCTGGGTTTTGGTCCCACTTGTTTTGCCCTAATGGCCAATTTCTGCTTCCTGACGTGGCTGTCCTTGTCCCTGCTCCCAGCCAACCTGCTGTCCCATGCCAGGACAGTCTTCATTGTGCAGGGCCTGTCATTTCCTCCCCAAAGCCAAGGAGTTCCCAGGCTGGAGTGGTGTGACCGAGCCTGTCTCTGACCTCTCCTTTGCTCTGGTACTTCCTTCCTTCCTGCTCTCTCTGCACTTCCTTGGCTCTTGACTCCCCTGAGCATCCCTTTAGCACAGGCTTGCTGTTTAGTACAATCCCAGATTTTTGTTTTCTGATATCTGCACCAAAACCAGTTCTAGTTGGGCTCTAACCACTCTAGGCATATTTTCCTAGCTTACATGATAGTTTGAAGCCCTCAGGAGCTGTTAGTGTCTGTTCAGGTGTGTGTGTGTGTGTGGGGAGCAGAGCACTGTATGTTCTGTACACCCCTCCCGCCCTGAAGCCATTGTTTTATCCTCAGATCTATTTCATTCTCCTCACTAGACACTTTGGACAGATATAAATTAAAAGCAAATTATGCAACCTGATACCATCAGTCAACCGACACCTATCCCTGCCCACATATCCCGAGTAAAGGAACCAACCATCGTATCTGACTGCAGACTGTGGAAAAGCTGAGGGAGAGGTTTGAAGGGCAAAACACTCAGACACTGTATCCATCATGTGTTTGGGCAGATTTTGAATAGTGCTGCATCAAGCAACTGTCTCTGTCTTTGTGGTCGTGCTTGGAGGCACTGGCTGTTTCAGGTGACAGCTATTGGATCAAAAAGCAGAAGCGGTGGCATGAAATTCCCTTCAGAGGGAAGATGGATGGTTTGCATCTCTGTTCAATGGATGGAGTAGCTGCTGCAGTCTGGGATCTGCTTCTGCTGTGAGGAATTTTCTCTGCAGTTGCACAGACCTGTGGAGAGTGCTGACAGCCAGGTGAGGGGGTGCAGGACATCCAGTGCTCCTTTATCGTGGGAAGGAGGTGCAGGATGCCACTTTTCTTTGCACTGTAACCCTCCTGCTCCCCAGGAACTCAGTTCCACCTGTCCTGGAAATCAGGGTTGCCAGCATCACCTTCTGACCAGTGAGAGATCTGGTGTCTCTGCATCCATCCCACACTGTGCACTCCATCCCTCCAGGCATCCACCACTTCCTCCCAGCTGTGGTTCAGCATCACCTGTGGAAATGTGTTTCCCTGTTAAGTCCATGCTTGCAAAGCTTGCAGAGGCTCCAGACACAGACACCCAAGTGCTGCATCCAGCTGGGTGCTGTTTATTGCCCCCAAAGCTCTCTGCAATTGCAGAAGCTGGGCAGGGCTGGGCTGCAGGCTCCTGTTCCATGGGAGGCAGATGAGCACAGCAGTTATTCTCTCATGCTTTCTTCCACACCAGGATTTTGTGTCTCTGCATGACATAAAGGTCTGGCTGCTCAGCGTGAGCTCACAGAGCTTGGTAGGGGCCCCTGTGCCTGCTTCATCTCTGCCCAACTTTTCCTTGTGGGTCTGAGGAGGTAAATTTTCCTCTGCAAACCCACTGCTCTGCTGGAGAAGGGTAAGTCCAGACCTGTCCTGATTGGCTCTGCTCACCATGGTGGAAGGTGAGGTATAAAATGAGGCATTTGGAGGGGGCTAATGGAAGATGGGAGTGTGTCCAGAGGTTCAGCTTGAGGAGCTCATGGAGCAGAGACCTTGAAACCAGTGTCCTTGGGACTGAGGACAGCCTTCTCCATGGTCTGCTCTCCATTGGTATCTGCCAAATATCTCCATTCCTGATTTAGTTGATTACACAAGAAGCTGTCATTGTCACAATTTCTGGGCATTCCTCACATTTGCTTGAGTGGCTGTGCAGTGGAGCAGGAGGGTATTTCTTCTGCTTGGTCAAGAAAAGCATCCAACCTCTCCCCTTGGTATTGCTGCACTTCCCAGGAGCATCCAGCTTTTGAAATGCCATTCCCACTGGTATTAGGAGTTCTGGAAGCTGCAGGCAGCCAGAAGATCAGTATCTTTAACCATATCATGAGGACTTCTTTTGGGAAAAGGCAACTGTATAAGGAATTGCCATGGGTGCGTGAATGAAGTGTTGAAAATCAGATGAGGGGCAGAGCTTACGGGGAAGGGTGTGTCTCTGGGTGTGCTGAAAGGGAATGTTATCTCCAAATTGCTCATTAAAATCTTCATTTTAATGTCCTGGTTCAGATCCTGTTTATTCCAGTGCAATCAGGAGGAGCAAAGCCCGTGCCAGGGATGTGGCAGTACCCAGGCAGTGCAGCAGGAGGAATTTGGGAGCAGAGGCAATCCCTGCATCTCGGACTCCTTACTGTGTTGGAGCACATAGCAGCTGTAACTCGACCTCAAAATCTGCCCCATTTGAGGGAATTTTGCTGTCACTGTTGACCACAACCCCCAGCTGTTGAATCTTTGGCCTACCTGGCTCTGTCCATCAGTGAGTCAGTCCTTGGTGTGCTGCTCTGCAGATCCAGTAACGCTGCCTTGGCAGATTTTCGAGGCGGTTCATGGGTAGTCATTCAAACACTGCTCAAAACCCTCATCTAACAAGTGAGTAGCAAGGCAGCTTCCAGAGCTGTGCTCTATTCCAGCCAGCTAGAAATTACACTATTTTCCAATTTCATTATTACCTCTGTTTTTTATTATAGCATCATTATAGTGAGAAAACTGGAAAGGAAGTGGGGATTGTATAATGCAGGAAATAGTGAATTAATACCTCTACCATATGATGGAACAGTGCAGAGCTGTGACTGTGTCAGGAAAATATAAAGCAAACAAAGATCATGTTGGCTGGGTGAGGATGGGACTTTTCCACTTGCTCAGAAGAGTATTAAGTTGCAAAAAGAATTATTTCTCAGAAATGCAAGATCTGCATTTTCTTTTTTCATGCACGTGCTCTTGCTTTTGATTAAAGCCATCGTAGGGGTATTGAATATGGAGAGGAAAAAGCAGCTTTTATGGTATGTAGATGGGCTTTAGCACATCAGCAAAAGAAAGCTGATTTATTGCCTGAGAAATCGTGTCAGGGCATTTTAAGGAGGGGGCTATGTATGGTAATAACAAAGAATTGTCTATTCCTTATCATGTGCTTCTCCAGTGCTAAATCCTGAGGAGCGATTATTGGCTCTTGAGCATTTATAACTACTGGCTTTGGTGGGCTGGGGTCTGAATAGGAAAGTGCAGCTTGTGACAGCCGGGAATGTGGAGGGGTTTCTCTTTTTATTCTGAGAGGATAGGCAGCGCTAAATAGTGCAAAACATCTTTTTTTTTCCTGTCCCTGACACTTTTCAAATCACATTTGTGTTTTCAGGCTCACTGACCTTACTCTGACACACACAAATCAGACAAATAACCTGCTATTTTCTGCGTCCCCCTGAAATTTCTGTTGGAACATGGAAATTCCACTGCTATAATACATGGAAATGGCTTTGCCTGCCATTTCTGCAGATGCTCAGCTAAAAGCCATTGTAAAATGTATCCCTTAAAAAACCCCATTTTGTTTATAGCAACACCAGCAGGTAATTAAATACGCACATGCCTCATTTTTATTTTGGCACTGTCTTTGGAGAAGTGCAGGGATTCGCTGGGGTAACCAGCTCTGCACACAACCCCTGTGTATTCTGTGGTGCAGTCGTCAGACCTCAGCAAATGTGCTTTTATAACAGCTTGTTGCTCCCCTCGCTGGGCTGCAAAGAGATGCAGCTCTTAGAAACAATTTATTTATGTATCTTATGGTCATTCCGAACGCCTGACAGCGCCGGGATGGAGATGCCACTTAGCCGAGTAAATGCCTTCGGAAGAGCTGCAGGCAAAGCGATAGCGGAGGGGAGAGAGCACAAGTATCAGGTGGGAAGCATCAATAAGCGAGGAACTATGAATTTTAAAGGATGAAATCCGGATTATACGTTTCTAGAGGCTCTTGAAGGTTTAAACTCTTTACAGCCTGTTGAGAGCAGAGTGATCTCTGACTTCCTGCGGGGAGGCCAGCGCCGGGGTGGAGGGATGCAGCTGTGTTACCGGCGTGGAGCAGCTGGACAAGGCTGGAAGGGATGCAAAGAGGGATTTTACATCACCTGAGAAGGCAGGGAGGAGGTGGAAGTGAGCGACCCAACCCGCGATGAGTCCCTGGAAAGGCAGCAGCTCTTGGGCACGTTCCTGCTGCCAGCGGCATCAGCACAGAGCACTGGGGCAACCCCCAGCGATGCTTTCAAAGTCCAAGAGTTATATAGGAAAATTATGGGATGTGAAATAAAATACTAGGTGATCGATGAAAAACATGCGTTTATTGAGATGTAACAGTCAATTGCATGGCTGTTAAACAGCTATAACTGCGTATTAAATAATCAGTTCAGCTGGTATTTATTTAATATAATCGCAGCCTATTAAACCTGCATTAAGTACAGAGTTAAGTGTCTCTGGGACACACGGCTGAAAATGGTGCCAGGAACATTTTATGTTGCCTGAAGCCCTTTGTGGAAAACTCCCACAAACACGGACTCTGCCGAACTATCTTTTGCTTGATGGGGGGAAAAAAGATGAGATCCTTAATTTTGACCTGGACTGCAGGAGAATTATCTGAATCTTTCACCTAGACCCAGACCTAATGTGGATGTCTGATTTCTGCAGATCAAAAATATTTGAGTGACTTTTTGGAACTGTTCCTTTCCAGATTTTTGCACGGTTTATTTTGCTTTACTTTCCCATCTTTGCTCCCCTGATTGCCTGATACTTATGCAGTTATTCACACCAGCACAAAGTGAGTCCAAAGTAAATGTAAAATGCTGCTAAATCAACACGGGATTTGATCTGACCTGGCTGGGCTTACAAATGGGAGATGTGAATAAGGAGCAGCTCACACTCTGGAAATGTGAGGTCGGAGGACCCGAGGGAATTTATAGTCCTTAACTCCCAACAACTTCCCTTTTTGTTTCCACCAGCTCCTGGGGGTTTGTGCTCATCTCAGGGGCTCTGGCCATCGGTGTGGTTTACTCGAGCAGTGTTCAAGTGTTGCTCTAAAGGAAGCTGATGCCAAACAGCTCCGAGTGAGCACACAGCAATATCTGGGATGAAATTTATATACTTTGCTTTTTGGAATTGCTGCTGTAGATATTCTGGGTTTGGGACAAAGTTTCCTCATTTTTGCTTATTTTATGCCTCTCCTTTCTCCTTTTTAGTGACAAATGAAACCAAGTGAAGACTTGTCTTTGAAAATAAATATCCAGACCGAAGGCCACGTAAACTGCACATGGTCTGCATTATAGATTTATTTGCATGAGAGCTTGCAAAGAAAAACTGCTGAAGTCAGGGCAGACCCTCACTCATTAACGCTCGACGCCAGGGCTGTCCGTGATGTTTTATGTGCAGGTTATTTGAGTTTCTTTTACAGGACTTTGTCTTTCCCCAGCTTCCTGAGCCCATATGTTATTTCACCATTCCCGGGGTGTGAAAGTGCTGTGGACAGATGATGGCAATTTCTTTTTCCCGTCAGAGGTGTCTTCCTCGATTGTGGCAAGCACAAGCGAAGAGAAGGTGAGTGAACCCACGCCGGGTGCGATCCTGCCTCCCAAAACCTCTCCTGTCTTGCAGCAGGGGTAGAAAGAAGCCGGGATTGCTCTAAGCGGGCAGATCCCGGTTCCTGTGGAACCTGAATGTCTCTGTGTAATGAATGCTCCGGCCGCAATGCCCGTTCCCCTCCCTCGGGCTAATTATCCCGAGTGTTTAACACCCAGACAAAACCCCGCTGCACCTGCACTGCCTCGGGAGGGACAATGCCGGGACAGCCAACAAAGCGGCGTGGCGGGGACCCCACCGCACTGAAAGCCCCGCCATCCCCTGCAAGCTCTACTTAGAAAAAGGATAAGAGAAAAGAGGGGGGAAAAAGAAAAAAAAAAAAAAAAAGAGGAGGAGGAGATTCGCTCGCTTGGACTTTTTCACTGTCGGAGAGAATGGGTGAAAGCCCCACAAAAGCGGCTTAATAAAGAGGAGAAGGAGAACAAGGCGAGAGGGGAAGTGCGGGGCAGGCTGAAAGGAAGGAGGGCTTTCCAGGTTGTATTGTTCCCTCCGCCCTCCAGAGATCCTTAGTCAGCGCCTCAAAAGCCGTCGATGACATCAAGTTGATTGGTTTTGCCGCAGCGTTGAAAGTAGCCCGGAGAATCAATGTGTGCCTCTTCCACACGGGACCCACTTGTCAGGAGGACAAAACGGGTCTCATTCACGGCGCAACAAAGCGGGGAGCTCTGCTTTGATGTGGTGGTGGTGGCCCCTTCACCTGTTCTTTTCCTTGGGAGGAACTGGACGAGGTATTTTTGTCTGCCTTTTTGGCCAAGTTCTTCCTAAAAGTCGCTGCAGTTCAGCAATAGGTGAAACTATTAATTATTGAAAATAAAAAAAAAACCCCAGAATATTATCTAATGAGAATCATATAAATACTTTTTACCTTCCATCCAAAAGCGTAGACTTATTCTTTCCTTGTCCATGCTCATGTGAAAGGAAACCTATGTATAATCTGTGGGTTTTTTTTTTTACAGATGGGTCAGGTGACTATTTGGCTCAATTTCAGAACACAACTCTTAGAAAATGCTCCTGCTTTGCCATAAATAGTGGTTAAGGCACAGATGTGCCACATGGGGAGGTTCAGACTCCCACGCTGATGTAGGGCAGCTCAGGAGGGAGCAAAGTGGAGTGCATTGCTCACAGTCACCTGAGAGACAACCTGAACTACCACGATTTTTTGTGTGACAGATGAGCTGTGCTGCAGGAGGCAAACCAGAGAGGACACGGTTAAATATCTTTCCTGAGACTGCTGAAAGAGTGTTGAGGATGGCCATAGATCTCAGGAGATTCTTACTTCCAGGCCAGTGTGGCCATACCTTTAGTCATCTTTCCTTGTTACTCTCTGGGATGGAAATAATGGAGCCCACACAGCCCAGGTGAGGTCCCAGGTCTGTTGTGCAAGGCATGTCTCCTCGGCTGAATTAGCATTCCCTGACCCACAGTTTGGTGTGGAATTCCTGCAGGGAAAAGTCTGTTCCCTGTGAATGAGCTCACTGATGTAAGGATTCACTGCTGCTTGTGCTTAGGAGGTCTGGGACACCCTGAGCACACCCACATCACCTTTAGGGCATTCCCAGGAGTGCCAGGCATGGTGAACATGGGTGGATTGTGCATGACTGACCAGTCATGGGGTGATGCTGTGGCATCTGGGACTGCAGGGCAGCCAATTAGGAGATTGCTCATAACAGCAGCAGTGCAGTCATTAAGGGCTTCAGGCATAACATGGCAGATCTGGAAACACGAGCGGAATACAGTCAGGCTTAAATAGGAGAGTGATCAGAAGGTCAGTCCCGACAAGAATCCCTAGGAGTCTAATATGCTGGACATAAATTAGTATCATTAGCTCAAACACCTCGAAAATGGGAAGTAAATTACTTCAGACACTCAAGACAGATGGTATCCACGCACCAGGCAGAGCCAGAGCCCATCTCTCAGGGCAATGCCAGTTCCTCCCTCTCCTGTGGGCTGGGGAGCAGCAGGGAGATGGGACTATTGCTTGATGCTGATGTGAATTCCCTGAACCTCCTGGAAAGCAGAGAAGGGAAGGGGCAAAGAAAAGTGATTTTAGCCTGGGAACAGATAATTTTTCTGGAAGTACTGCTTCAATTCATCCAGAACATGAGCAGCACAGAGAAAAACTAGTTCACTAACCCAGTCTCCTGCTGCGTCCTCCTACAGTGATATAAATATGGCTGGAAAATGTCTGTACTGTTTATGACTTTGAAGTCAAATGTGCGCCGGTTATTTTCAGAAACATGGGAGAAGAAATGCTTTCTGGCTGGCTCTGAGTTGCAAGGTCATGTGACAAATTTCCCTTTCCCTGTCCCCCTGCTTTTATACACACATGGAAATGCCAACATGGATATTTTCACGTATATATTAAAAGTAGACCAAACCTTGGTGTGCTGTTTGGAGACGTGTGGCACAGAAATAAATCACAGAGGAGAGCAAGGGAGGAACGAGTGCTGCTGCCCAGCAGCTTGGGTTTGCTCAGGGCTGCACAACTGAGCAAGACACGGCTCTGGAAGAGACAGGTGGATGCAGATCAAACCTGTGGGTTTGACAGGGGATTTGAAATGTGTTTAGGGAGTAGCTGGAGGGGTTCAGCACAATGCTGAGAGCTTCAAGTGGGGAGAGGGTTCATGGCAAGGAGAGGGGAGAAGCAAGCTGGTTTCCCTGGTTTTCATGGCTACAAGGTTAGAGAGGGGCTGCAGCCTTGGAGGACTCTATGGAAATGGTGGAGGAGAGGACACAGAGAACAACTGGGCCAGCCCTCTGCCTCGTACAGCCACTTGAAAGTGTCCCAGGACATCAGGTCCAAACAGCCAACCAAAGTAAATCCAGACTTTAAAGAAAGCACAAGGTTAAAGAAGATTATGGAGCTCTTTTGTTTCCCGCATGTTGGGTTGCTGTTATTTGCTTTCTGACCCTTGTGATTAGATAAAAGGAAAAAAGCCCTTGAAAAGGTGACTTAGGTGTACCTAGGGCCATGAAAATTAGAGGTGAGAGATGAGATACTGGACCTGGTGCTTAGCAGAGGGCAGCACGGACTAATCCCCCACCTGATGCCACCAAGAGCAAGGCAGCTCTGCCTGGGGCACCCCACAATTCCCAGATCTCTCTCAAAAAGCTGGAGCTGTCCTGTCTGTGACACGGGGGCAAGGCTAATTGCGTGGCCCCAATGCCAGAGAACAGCTCCGAGCAAAGCTCCCCGGGAGCACTGCCTGCTCATTACACTCATTATCATTGTCCCTGCCTTTCCAGACGGGGTGGATGGACAACCACACGGCCTCGAGAGGGTTTTGTGCACAGACCTGTGCACTGATAGAGAGGAGAGCTGTAACTGGGAGGAGGACAGGGCCTGGGGTTGTCTTGATTGAGTGTTAATGGGTCCCAACTGGGAGATAGGCTCAGCTGGGTGCCAATTATCCTAATTGATAAGAGGCTCTGATGGGAGCTTTGGAGGAAGCTGGCTCCTCACCGAACTTACTGAAGGGAGCTTGGAAAAGGAAATAGCTGTTGTTGGAAAGGGAGAAGGTTTTGGTTACTGATTTCTTTTGTTGTTATTTGTTTGGTTTTTTTGTCATGACTTGGAAATGTGCTATGAGGCAAGTGGAAGAATTGAAAAACAGAACCAAGCGAGATGTGTTGCGGGTTGGGGTTGCAATGAAACGAGCAAAAATACCCAGAAGAAAGTTTCCCAACAGCAGGTAAGAGAAAGGAGCCTTGGCAGGGCTTCCTGATGGGTGTCTGCTTGTTCAACTACTTGTAAGGAAAAACCAGAGCTGCGTCTTTCTTCTTCTGCTGTGGTGCTTTCCCAACAAGTGAGCAGGGCTGGGAGGGGAGTGTGTGGCAGCTCAGGCTGTGAGAAGATGTTGCTGTGGCTCTGGTTGCCCCTTGCTGGGTCGCAGCTGCGAGATGCAGAGCTGTCTGCAGGGGCTGGTATGATGGCAGGGAGGGACTCCGGGGGCCTGCAGTAGGATATGGCTTATCCCTGTGTTAGGATGAGGGTGCCCCTTGGAGTCTGGGGTAGCTCTGCTGTATCAGACTCTCAGTGCTGTGTGGGGAAAAGGGGTCAGGGAGAGCAGCTTTTTGTTCTGTGTCTCTGGGCCTGCTGGCAATGCTGATGTGAGTGATGGCTTTTGCCTGATGGTTTCCTTCCTCCTGGGACCTGGTTATTGCCGTTGGAATAGATCGAAATAGGAACTTCTGGTTGTCTTGGAGTCAGAGTTAACCCTTTGTAAATAAGCAGGAAACTGAGGCATGGAGAGGCTCTGCACCAAGTGCAGTCCAACAAGCTTAAATTAGCTCTGGTCTGCCAGGTAAATCAAGACTGTAAACACACAAACACATCTGATGGTGCAGACTCTTTGCTGTTTATTTTGCTGCTGGTTTGCTGAGAATACCTGAAACTTTTCCTTTGCCTGCCAAACTGTTCCATGGCCCGACTCTCCACTGAGAGGTGGTACCTTTGGTGTCTCAATCAGAGCCCTTTAAATCCTTCCCACAAAAGGTTTTCCTTTCCTGTAGGAGGAAGGAGGGCAGCAGGCATTGCACAGCCTTGCTGCAGTGCCAGACACTGGTAATAACCTCATTAGAGGATCCCCTCTTCCTCTTTCTTCCTCTCTAGGACCATAAAGCACTTGCAGATGTGAAGGCAGTTTCCAAGCATGGTTCACCTGCTCGTCGCAGTGCTTGGGCTTGATGCATCTCCAGGGAGCTCTTTGGAAAGCCCTGTAAAAGTTTCAAAGGGATGACTGGATGCCTTTAAACCCTTGGGTAGGGTTTTCTGGCCCAGGCTTTGTTAAAGCTTTGTTTTTCTATGATCAGCCAACCTGGGCAGACCAAAGGTGTGGTTTGCCCAGCACCCTGTCTCTGAGGCTGTGTTTTGCAGTCGTTAGCAGTGGCTTTGGGCACTGCCCTGGTCGGTGACGCACCTGAGCTGCATCATCTTTGCCATGTGCAGGACTTGCACCGGTTTTACCCTTGCATGCTGAGGAAGCAGGCACAGAGGGAGTTGGATGTTATTTACCACAACAGATACCTAAGCTGTCAGAACTGATCTGCCAATATTTTTTGAAGCTGGCAAAATGCATTTTTGTTGAGATAGTGTGCGATGCTATTTTTTTTTATTGTGTCTTTGAGCTATAACTGCACAACAAATTTTGGGCTTAATGTGGCTTTTTTGAATCCCAGCCTTAGATGATCAATATTAGAGGCTTTCAGAAAGAGGTTCAGAAGGGGGCAAGTAAGGAGTGATTCTCCTCATTTTATTCTCTCAGGTGCTGTTAAGCAAACAATGCTGGCCATAACCATATGAATTTTATCTGTCTCTGCTGGTGAAAAAGGAAAAGCACAACAGACATCAAGGAGAGCGGCACAGCCTCGTCCCCAAGAGCGTGCTGCTGACTTACCAGCTTTTAAATTGCTGACGAAAGACAAGCTCCTGTAATGATCTAGTTCAGAGGGTACCTTCTTGGAGAAACACAGGGATGCTCCTGGCAGGGTCATTACTGGAAGTCGTTAATCACTGATTTGATATTCAAAGCTGATGGCGAAGTCAAAGCAGGTCAGCATGCTAATGGCCATCAGCGGTGGCAACGACCAATTTCCACAGAATTATTGTCAGTGTAGGCAGCAATAAGCAGCTCAGAAAAGGCAATCTTTTATTTTTAAATGGGAGCCAGTATGGGGTGGGCTGCAGGGGCAGAATGAACTGCTGCCTGACAGGAGGCAGATTTGCTCCTAATTGGGAGAGGCAAGCAGTGAGGAGAGGTATGGCTGTAACTCCAGGGACAAGTAACATTTCCCAGCTGAGACCATCTGCTGTCATTTTTGACAGAGGAATTAAACAAGGTAATGCTTCTGGATAGCGTGAGGGAGCTGGTGTGTGTCATGGGTGAGCAATGGTCAGGGGGGGAGTCTGTCCTAGGGACTGGAGAGCAGCGCTGCCCCAGCGTGGGAGATGGGCAGAGGTGAGTGTTGTCCAGTTTAAAGGAGAAAAACAAGTGCTGAGAGTGCTTGAAGTCGTTGCTCAGACCTTGGCTGGGAGCACCCTGTCCAGGAAGGAAACAGAAGTGTCCTTTTGTATGTACAGCTGTTTCTGGCAGCCCCAAAGCCACCCCAGGAACAGCTAAGGCAGGTTTTGGTGTGTTTTTCCCTAGTCCCAAGTGGTGCTGTGGAGGTGCCATCTGGAGCACAATTGCTGTGAACTGTTGGTTTGCCAACACGGACAATTTGTTTTTGTTTGCGTCCCATAGTTTCCCGCTCTGTTAAAACAGCTGAGTCATTTTTTCCATTAATGTGATTTTTTAAAAAGTATTTTGATTTTTTGCTTTCTGTTTTAAGCATACTGAGTGGCTTTTCCTCAGATGTTTTCATTTGCTTTCTTTAAAGGAGAGCACTGGTTCTTGCTGGGAGTCGGAGTGGTGCTGCCTGGCCATGCTTCAGAGCAGTGGTGGGCTCTTATTCCTGTGCTCGTGGGTGAGGGACTGTTGTGCTAATGGCTGTGAAAAATTGGAGCAAAAAGTCTGTCCCTGCACTATAAATCTCCGTAACTCCATCCTGTTATCTCAGATGTTTTTTCTTTGGAAAAGCAAGATCCCAGCATCATGATAGGCATTGCTCATGACTCTGAATTGTTGACTTGATGTATGTGAATCTGAGAAATCTCAAAGTTATTTCCCTGCAGAAGCACATATGGGGTGAGAACAATAGGTCTGGAAATGAGAGTGCAGGACAAGAACTGCTTGATCACCCTGACCTTCTCCAAAGGGGAGGTTTCCATCTGGGAGCGAGGCAGGAGCTTCCCCACCCCTCACTTCCCTGCCCTCGTGCTCAAGTGGCCTTTAGCTGGTGCAAGTTTTACTGAAGTGGACGCACATGCACTAGGAATTGGACTTGAGCAATTAATTTCACATAATACCTTTGTTGTCCCTGACTTGGACCAGATTTGAACTACTGACCTGGAGATGAAAGTCACCATAGTCCCCTAATAGTCCCCTGAGGCGGGTGGGTGAGCAGCTTTCTTGCTGGCTGTGCTAAAAACTCATGGCCAGGCTGTTCCTGGCCTCCCTCAGGTTTAACCCTCTCCCTTCTCCCCACCTCCTCCAGCTCTCTGCCTGCTGGGCATGACCAGGATAAAAGGAAGAGCAATGAGAGCCATATGTGGGGCCTTTTAACCCCTCTGCTGTGGCCTGTGGTGAGCCTGGCTGGAGGTGAGTTGTGCAAATCCTGGGGTCCTCTGGATTGCTTGAGCCTCCAGACATGGCTTTCAGGGCACTGCATCAAGTGGAAATGTGTTTGCTGGGGAAGAAATGGGAGTGTTCAGGAGTAGAAGACCTGTAATTGGCATTCAGTTGTAGAGCACAAGGCTGCATCTCATTCCTTTCACCTTCATGTGATCCTCATGCATCTTACCCTGCTCTGGTCTCCCTCATCTCCCCATGAGGTGACAATGACTGGTGGGATGTACTGGAAAGCAAATTCCCAGCATCTCTGGTGCTGCAAACACATGAAATTACCCTTTCCCATAACACCATCTGCAATCCTCTGCCTGATGTAGACTAGGAAAACCCCTCTGACCTTGCATCTTTCAGACAAGATGCAAGATCATCCATTTTCCTGTCCTTCGTGTTGCTGAGCCATAAACCTGAAACTCCAGAAGTCAGTGTAAGACTGACGTGCCCTTGGGTGGGGAGGTAAATTGAGCGTGGTTAAGTTTCACTCTGTAGCCAGAGGTTTGTAGCTGAAGCTCTCTTGCCTCGAGGACCTTCAGAAACAGTGCTTGAAATGTTATTTCTGAACGGGGATTAGCCAAACCTGAAAGTATTCCTGAACACTCCACCTGAGCAGAGCAGGCAGGGAGTGCCTGTCTCATGTCTTTCACCTTGTCTCTGGCCTGTCCCCTTGGCTCCTTTTGATGTCCCAGGGCTCCTGGTCTGGCCCTGACTGGGACCTAGGCTGGGTAAGGAGCAAAACAGAAAACAGTTCCCATCTGATGGCCAAGCACTGTGAATTATCAGGAGCTGCCATCCTGCTCCCAGCAGTCTCCAGCAGCCACTGGGATGAGAAGTGACCCCTCAGCACTGGTGGTTGGTCTTGTTCCCCCTTGCAGCAGAGGTGCCACAGTTTGGGCTGCAGCCCCAGTGAGAGCTGGGTCTGCACAGTGCCAAGTCTTGTCACTGTGGTTGCATGGAGGGGAGATGGGTTTCTCTGAGGGGTGTTTTATGAAGCCTAAAAGCCATGTGAGAGGAAGGAAAAGTGAACTACACCCTAGTAAAATATCCTGATTTGGTGCTAGCCGTGAAGTGCCTTGCTGTGGTCTGGTGAGCACCAAGAAGTGACGGGTGTGCTCTGGCAGCAGTGAGGTTTGTGCTGCAGAGAACTCCCACCCTGGAATGCAAAGGATTTTATGGGCACTAATAAATTAAACCTCATGTGTTGACTCTAAAAATGTGGTGGTAATGAACCAGCCTGGATTTACAGATAAGGGGAGCGGGGCACAGAGTACTGTGCTCGTTTCCCTGCGAGTGCAGGGCCTTCCAGCAGTGTGGGTGGGATGGCACACAGGAGTCCAGGTCTCCTGCACAATGGGTTTTCCTTCAGGCTCCTGCTCCTTGCCATGACGTACCCAAATATTCTCTTCCAAAATCCTCCCTCCAGTTTTCACCTAGCAGTACATGGGATACTTGTGATTAGTCTTGGACAGGTTCCTCAGAAAAACTGGCTTGTTGTTAACCTGGCATTCTCTGCCCAGGAATGTCTCACCTCTGGAGAAAAAAAACCTTCTGGAGATCAGAAAAATGCTGACAACTCCATAGGTCCCACTGTCTGTGTTTTCTAGAGCTGTGGCTGCTTGGCTGTCCCCCTTTCGAGGGCTGGCTGCCAGACTAGCGACAGAGTTCCTGAGCAGGGGGAACACGTTTCTGCAGGTCCCACGCTGAGGAGTGTGCAGGCAGGCAGGAGCTCTGCAAGCCTTCCCCATCTCCTCGCCAGCTGACACGGAAACACGAGAGGCACCCTTTCCCCAGCTAATATTTTTTTTCCCCCTCAGTCCTCTCCCTCTTTCACAGATGTCTTAAGGACCTTACTAAGTCTTGCATTCAGGCTCTTGGCCCTGACTAAGCAGAAGCTGCCTGCAGGCAGCTTTTGGACAGCTGGATGAAGACATCACTCATCAAGCATCAGCCCTCTCCAGGTAACAAATCTCTTGCTCCTGCTTTGTAGGAATGCCTCAGTCACAGGCTCACACCTGAGGCTGTCAGCCTTCAAAGACCCTTCTCCTGGGCTGACCCCCTCCCTGCTGCTGGGACGAGGGAGGATGGGTGGTGCACAGACACACACACGTGCTGCTCTGGGGCTTGGCCCCGTGAGCCTGAGCGGGCTCCAGTCCCAGCCAAGCACCTCCCAGTTCACCCAGGGCAGCGAGGAAATCTCAGTGCAGGCCAGAAGGAATCTCGTCCCTTAGGAAGGGAAAAGGCTTCTGCTTCCACATTGGAGAGGGTCATTGGGATCCAGGACTGTCCCCCTCTGTGAGCTGCTCTGCAGACCCCTAATCGTTCCTGCCACCTCCCATCCACCTGGCTGGGATGTTCCACTCAGGCCCCACAGCTACCTCACCCTTCTCCTCTCCCCTGCTGTATAATAATGATATTAATAATAACAAACACTTCAATTTTTTTTCCCCCAGGATCACAAAGTGAAATGGGAGAGCACTCGAGAGGATTTATGTGGATGTTGGTGTTGTGAGTTCAGGAGGTTGGTCCTGGGCAGTGAATTAGTGTCCCTTAGTGTCTTGCTGCAAGGAGGTGATGAGATGACACCTCAGTCATCCTGTTGTCATATAGGAGAAAAATGAGAGTGTGTTTGGAGCAGGAGTGACGGCTGACAGTCCTGGGAGGGACCAGCCTTCCCTACCCTCCTTGACAGCAGGAGATGGGGCCAGCTATGGAGGCTGTGACTGAACTGCCTGTTCAGATACAGGTTTGGAGTTTAGGTCCATGTCCCGTGACTTTTGGCTAGTCTGCTCCCTGAGGGATCAGGCAGGAAGGTCATATTCCCCTTGTGTAACAACACCAATGTGGTAACAAGGAGAGTATTTTGCTTTAGAAATCGTGTTGCAGTGGATATGATGGCTTTGTTCAGCTTTCTGGGTCTCCATAGGTTTTGGTTCGTGTAGTGTCAGAAGAAAACTTTGAGTGCTGCATCTGCCTCATATGCTGGGCTCTGCGTGGGGAATGGGCTCTTTGAAGCACCGTGATGTCTCTCTGCTAGGGAAGCCTCTCCCAGGACCAACAGGAAAGATTTCTGCAGTCTTTGCCATGTGTCCCAAAGCATGAATTGCCTCCAGCACATGGGGAGGGTGCTGAAAATAGCAGCATCCAGACCTTCTTTGGGAAAAAAATAAAGAAATGCACATATATAAAGAAATGGACACATGGTAGGCAGCAGGAGAAAGGCAGTGATGGAGCACTTCCAGGGAAAACAACTCTGTTATGGGTCGTGGAGTAAACACAGATGTCTGGAATTGAAAGGAGTTGGAGGGAGCAGAGCAGAGCCATCTCCTGGTTTGCTGCAGAGGGTTTGCCTCGGGGGAGGCTGGTGGATGCTGGCTGAGGGTAAGACAGCAAATCCCTGCCTGGAATGAGCTCTGGGAGAGGCATGGCAGCCCTGAATGGGTCTCACCAGGTGTCTGGCCTCTCGGCTGCCTGGGAGCATTTGAGTTTGGGCAGGGAATCTATGGAACAGGAGGAAAGCCATCAACTTGGCCAAAACATGTCTTGGGTCTTTTTATCAGAGTGAAGAGTCAAGATATCCCATGTGTCACTGGGCAATCCCACTTTTGCTCACAGCTTTAAACCACAAGAAAAATAAATAAATTAAATTGAAATAAATCAAACTCATTGTGGGCGAGAGTTGGGAATGTGCCCTGAGAGGGCAACAGAGAGGAACTATTCTTCCCAGACAAATCTGGGTCCTGCCACTGAGCTAACCTCTGGTGGGGGAAAAATCATTTATATTTCAGTTACTTAGATATGGAAAACAAAAGGAAGGAAGAAACAACAATTATGTAAAAAGAAAAACAATGAAGCTGTGACAAATAGCTGATCTATTTATTCCCTTCTGGGTGAGCAGTCTGGGAGGAGCACCGTGATGGGCTGTAAGGGCATGGCATAGTTCTCCCTCCTCTGCTCTGTGATCTTCCAGCTCTGAGGGTTTGGCCAGCAGAAGTCTGTCTGTCACTTTTTAGGAATTCTCCATCACTATTTCTTGCATCCATTGCAGTGTCTGAAAAAGAAGGGAAAACAAAACCTGAAAAATACTGGTGAGCAATGTTACAAGGGTATCATCCTTTGGTTAGGCGTGTATTTGGAGATATATTAGCAAAGTTTCCTTTTGAAACTGACTTTGAGTGTGTTTCTTAGGGAAGGGAAACCAGAGCTGCAGCTGCAGAAGTGCTGTGCAAGGAGACCTGGAGCAGCTCAGCTCCCTGCAGTGCAAATGGACCTGGATTCTGACCTCACCCGGGCTGCAGGCAGTTGCAGGAGGAATAAAAAGTAAATCTGGGCTTGTTGCCATGAATAATATGATGTCTTTACATCCTGACCTAATTGTATTAATTCTTCATGGCAAATATCATATGGAAGTGGCTGATTAGTAGCTAGCAATGAGAGTGGTATTGGCCATCTGGTGTGCTCGGCTTGGAAGGAAAAAAAATATCAGGATGAAGCAAAACTGAAACACATGAGTCTTTCAGATAATGAATTAGCCAGATTCATTAAATTTCGGTTCAGATTTGTCTCTGCTGACACTTGTGTATGAGCAGGGCACAAGGCAGTGGTGTCTAGGAGGAAAGTGATCCCTGTGAGCTGATGGTGTGCAGTGAGTTGTGGTTATTTCGCAAGTAAGAACCCATAAGAAACAGTGGTGTCAGCTCTGTTTTACCTGAGCTGCTTCCAGGTTTGCTTTTGTTAACCTTATGTTAAATTTCAATGAGCTTTACCTAGGGAGTGCAGCTCGTTCATGAGCAAAATTAATTAAAATCAACCCGGTTTTCCTTCCATGAGTAAAAGTAGAGAGGGAAACTGATCTTTTTCTCATGTCTTACCTTGGCGAAAGCATCTGAGCTTTGTCTGGCAAGGCAGTCATAGAAATCCTTCCCTTTAAGCTGTGCTCACCTCTGCCTGCACAGTGACAGGCAGCTCAGGGATAAAAGGCCTGTCTGTGATTTTGCTCTTGTTGACTTTTACATTTTTTCCCCCCTTCTCTGCAGCCCTGGGAAAAGGTGGTCTGATGCAAAGGCACTCTGCACTGACCTGAGGAACACTGCAGCTTCTCAGGTTTGGCAGCAAAGATCTCCCATGAGATCTCCTGAGGCTGAGGTCTTCTGGGGTGTGCACACTCACTGAGTGAGGTTTGGCTTCACACACCAAGATATTGGGGCTTTTGCTGAAGAATTTTTTTTATGTTGTTGTTGGAATTAGCCAGGAGGATCCCAGCTTAGTTTGGAAAACAGGGTGGGAAGCTTGAAATGAGTACTCGAGGGCTCCAGGGGGATGACAGAGTGGCCGGGTTCCTTGGCTGGGTGGGGAGAGCAGCCAGGGAACCTGGGGTTGAGTCAGAGGTTTCCATCTGTGTAAGGGTTGGCCAGAGGTGAGCTTGAACTCACTCTTTGGCCAAATGTCCTTGCTGGACTGGTCACTGAAAGACCTGGGTGTGCCAAAAGTTTGCTGTGCTCTGCAGCGATTCCTCCTGGAAGGCTTTGGGGGGGAAAAGTTTATTTTTGTCACCAGGGAATTTCCTGCACTGCACCTGTGCAGGCTGGAAACAAATGAGTGGTGGCAAGTTTGGATGGGAGGGTGCTGGAATGGGTGGAGGAAAGGGGATGAGACCTTTTGACTGAGACTCCAGAAATCATCCCTGTATATTTCAAACCCAGAGCTCTGCTAATCCCATGCTAAACCTCTGGAATCAAGGAGGTCTTGAAGGCAACATTAAGGATGATGAAAAGGGGTGGATACATTTCTCAAGCAATTGAATCTGAAATACTATTCAAGGACAACAGCACTGTGAATTGGCAGGAGAGCCCTGATCCCTTGGTGCCAGGTATGGTTACAGGGAGGAGCTGAGTGCCTTTGTCTTTTTTCCATGTTTATTATGTGCCTAATGAGCTTTGGTTTTGCTTTTAATTTCAGCCAGCCCTTCTTCCCCCCCTCCTCCCCAATAATTAATGATCAACGCCATAATCCAACCTGATTGCCCGACAGACAAGGAGTGCTCTACGACTGTGGCCTTTTTAACAGGCTCCTTATTAAACGTTTTTGCTGGAGAAACAAACTGGGGGGAGGCTGCTGGGGGTAATATATTTCCCAAACACTCCAGAGTTGCCAAAGCTCTGGACCAAAGTATGTGTGCTCAGAGCTGTGAGAGTCGTTTGTCAGTGGCTTTGCTGACAGATGCTCCTGATTGTGTGTGCCTTTCTCTGAGGGGTGACTCATGGGCTGCTGAGAGCAGCAAGAGGGTCCAGAGGAACTCTGAGCACTAGATGGACATGATTATTGCAAGAAGCTCTGAATTTGTGATCTTCTTGGAGGAGCCAGGTTCCTGGGACACATCCATCACCTTGCCTCCCTTATTAAAGATTGGACTTAATGGATTTAAAGGTCTTTTCTGACTTCACTGATTCTATTTAGGCAGTGCTGGAGGATCCAACCTGATGATGTTGCAGGATAAAGGCTTATGTGCTGTGGGCTGGGACAGTGCAAACCTCCCCTTCCCAAGAGGAAGGATCTTCCAACTTGACTAGATGGGGTCTTTCCCTGGATTTAATTCCATTATGAGTACAATGATGAATTTCAGACTTCTGTGGATACTAGAGCTGGTTCCAGGGAAGTATTTAATGGCTGTGGCTGCTGATAGAGAGCTGGGGATGGTGACCCCAGTAAGTCTCACTTGGACTGCAGGATTTGTTCTTCTCCAAGGTGCAGGGCTGTTGCTGGAAATCTGGTTGAGCACTGAAGGGTGGCTGTTGTCAGCTAAGAGTTGGAGTGAGACTTTCCTATTTATTTTGCTTAAAGACACAATCAGATGGGAATCACTTTTGATCATTGACAAAATCTGTCTGGGTTTGGAGTCAGTGACCTGCAGGTCAAAGGCTTTGTGCCCTTTTCAGTCCCTGGAGGGTTGTGGCCATTGAACTGCAGCCACACCTGGTTTTCAGTGACTGCTGCTTTGGGAGCCAAGTGTGCAGCTCCTGAGTGACCCCTCCTTGTCACACTTCAGCTTTTCACACTGTATTTTTGAGGCTAACAAAGTGGGGTGGGAACCAGCAAGGCCTGCAGCTAGTGATGTGTCAGAGCAGGTTCTTTCATCCCTCACCTTCTTCCCAAATCGTTGTGGCTTGTGTAAATCTCTACCCAATGGTGGCTCAGCCCATCACCTCCTGCAGTCCCTCACGGAGGTCATTTCATGAAATACAGACCATGGATCCTTGGCATTCCCTGCCAACCTTTTGCTTGTGTAGCTCCTATCTATGAACCTGTGATTTTGTGCCCTGGGGAAGCATCTTGGTGATGCCATGCCCAAAGGGGGACGACAAATGAGGTCAAATTCATATGTGATTCCATTTTTAGGCTGAATGGTGTGATACAATGAGCAGTAGGTGCTGTCTCACACTGCTGCTTCCAGCAGCAGCTCTAGGATCACTCCGTTTCCTAGAGAAGCAGCTCTTCCTTTATTTCTGCTATGGACTTCTGGTGTTTGTTCATTACTAATCTAAAAATAAACAGCATCTTGCTTGGAAGCCAGTCTTTGCCAGCTGATTATGGGGAGCCTAAAATATGCTGAACTCTGATTCATCAGGGCATGATAAGATTTGATCCTTTTATAACTGGTATGTGGAGGACTGCTTTATAAATAATAATATCATGTGATTAATATGACACAGAAGTTATAATTAATAGCAACATCCCATGTGATGGGAAGGGTGAATGCAGCCAGATACTGTTCCCACCCCATCTGAAACATGCTGAGGCAATAAAGCAAGTGTTAAAATTACACCTGGCATGGCACTGCATATAACAAATGCTGCACAATGAATCACAAATAAAAACACAGACTTCCATTGATGAAAAAATTGGGATAATGATGATGAGCAAGTGACCTCAGCTGCAATGGATGGCACTGTGCAAATACACATAATTATGCAAGTGATTTGCTTAACATGGTTGGTGTCTGTTATGAGGTAAAATCACCCTGGAGCACTGTGGGAAGGTCTGCAAAGCAGAACATGGCCAGCACTTGTTCACTTGATTTAGAGCTTCACTGAGCTTTGGATAGTCCCTGCAACTGCTCAGCCTCTGGGGACCTGGAATGGTTTCTGCTACCTGCATTTTCCCCATGTTTGCTGAGAGCAAGGCAGAGACAACTTCCACCTCCAGGGATCACCAGACTAGGCAAATATATGCTTGCATTTATTTGATTTAAACAAAACCAACCACCTCATACCAACCTCAATATGTGTTTGTTCATTTATTCCAGTGTCAGCAGGACCCAAATGTATTGTTTTCAAAACATCCTTGCTCCTCTCCAGCAGTTTTACTGCTTCCAAATATGTCCTGTGCCCCTGCTCAGCAGTAGGTAGTTATTTAAAACAATACATTTCTCTTCTGTGCAGTGCTTTCTCAGAGGTCTTGGCTTGTTCAGGCTTTAACTAGGCTTTAGCATGCAAATTTAATGTGTCATTGTGGCATACTTAGGAATAATTAATATAGAGGGGTTACTTGTAAATTGGTTCTGGGGACGGATTTGTGAGGCCAAGCCCAGCAGTGGCTTTCATTTGAATGCTCAGGCTGATGACAGGTTTGATGTGAGAGTGTCAAGTGACATTTACTAGTGGGAGGAGGCCAGGAGTATTTATATTTTGGATGTGTGTGGTGGGAGGTTTTTGTTTTGTTTTGTTTTTTTTTTCCCTCTTCACTTTTTTGTTCCCAGATTTTGCAGCTGTGCTTTGATTTACATGAAGTGGACAAAGTTGCAAGTTTACAGTGTTCCAGTTCCTTCCCTCATCAGGGATCAGAATGGCAATTCCAGAAACCCTCTGGGAAAGGGGCTGGGATATTGTACATGTGACATGGAGGCAGATGAACTTATCAACTCATGGCTAAGATATGGCAAATATTGATGTATCTGCTACAGCAAGAAGCCTCTGTTAAACCTGTCACAGAAAGCTGGAAATACTTTGGGGGTGCAAGAGTCAGTTCTTTTGCTATCCACAAAAGCTGGCTGACCCTTATTCGCTGCAGTGCCCTTCTGGAAGCACAGGGTAAAATATCTGGGAACCTTTTTTTGCAAAATGAAAAAAAAAAAAAAAAAAAAAAGAAAAAATTGGAAAACTGCAATTTTTTTTAAACCTTGAAGGGGAGGAAAGCCTTCATGTTTTGGAATGCAAATGGGTTTGTTACAGAAAGGGATTGGTAACAAACCTTCCCTGAAACAGCTGGAGCTGATCCCCATCTGAGTCAGGATGCAGGACCAGATGGCCAGCTCTCCTGTGACAGTTCTACTTTTTATTTACATGAAAACACACTTTTGGTTGGGAGAAAAAAAAAAGTAGTCAAATCTGCTGTGAAGAAATGTAATGAAAATGAAAAACTCCTCTATTCTAGGAAGTTCACTACCTGTTTGAATGCTCTATCAATAGGAATATCAAATAAGGAGCAAGAAGATCAAAAAGGGAAAGCATCAGCTCATTTTTGGTTTTCAGGGACCAGCAGAAATACAGAGAAAAATTGCTGGTAGTTGATATATTGACCAGTTTTCATTATAACTCCAGTGTTTCTTTCAGTTGAAAGAGAAGATATGATATGTCTTGATTAAATGAAATGTCATTTCAGTGTTGAATTAATTACATAGAACATGGGCAAGGACTTGGTATTGTATTAATTTGGCTGCTCTGGAGAAAACATCAATAGGCTGTGGATGACAGCTTCATACTCTGCCAGCTTCTGCCTAGGATTTCACAGCTCCTTGCAAGTTCTGGTGTGTTAAGCTTGGTAGAGGCAGTGAAATCATTAAAATTTCCCTTTTGTATAAGCTAGAGCAGCACTAAGAAAACTCTCAGGCTTTTCCTCTGCAGTTCAAAGGAATGTGAATTTCTTATACAGAGGTGTGGAGAACTGGACCCTAAACAAATCACTGAAAGCCATTCTGGTTCCTACCAAGTTGCACAGAACTGGCCTAAAAGATGGAAATAGAAGACCAGATTTCCATGTTTTTCAGTGCTGAAGATTTTAAATGAGTATCGAGTTGTTCCTTGCCTGGTGGCTGATGAAGAACTGGCCACAACCAGGGGTTGGCAAAGATCATGATCAATTTTACAAGCAGAGATTGACTCAAGCGAGTTGTCACAGTCTGCTTTTCTGGGAAAAGGCAATTATAACTCAGGAAGTTCTGATGTGAAAATTATTCTGGCAGATATGCTCTTTTTTTAATGGTTTATGCATGCAAAAGCAATAGGGAAGATAAGGTGATGGGAATGGTGAATCAAAGCAAAAGTCTCCTTGTGCGGGGTCATGTTTTGTTTCAGAGAGGTGCTCAAAGAAAATTTAAAGATATTCCCTGGATTAGCCACCACATTTAATAGGTCATTTCAGGCTTGAGGAGAGGATTCCTGGAACTTTGTAAAAGGGCTCAAAACCTGCCTTTTTGAAAGCCCCCATGGGCAGAGAGACCATGACAGATCTACCCACAACATCCTAGTCCTGATTTGGGTGACACCTGGGGCAAGGCAGGGTCATAGTGGTGGTTCACTGCCTGCTCAAACCTCCACCCTCCCACAGAGTTGGCAAAAAAAGTTCTGTTCCATATCAAAGTGCAGAGCCCTCCCCTCCAGGTAGTGTCTCAAAGCACAGGCGTCGTTGCTGGCAGTCGCTGTGGGAGGTTTTATAGCACGGACGTAGTTTTATGGTTATTATTTATTTTTATGGTTCATTGGATCAAGGCCCCCAGTTTGCTTCATAGCTCTCCAATGTCAACAATTATCAGGCAGCTGCTAATTGGGGCTGGATCAGAAAATCAGCAGCCTCCTATCACTAAAAATCTCCGTGGGTGACACTTCTGACACCTCCAAAATCAATGGCAACGAGCCCAATGACACTGAGAAAACCAGGAACGTATCCTGCTCTCCTATACCCATCTCCAGTGACAGGTCTGCAAACTCAGAATAAAACCTGATTTCCACACTGATAAAAGCTAATGAAGCATGGAGGAGCATCATTAAGCCATAAGCAGTTTTTGCATTAGAGGCTGGATGCTGGATGCAAGGAGGGATCCATTGTTTTTTTGTGTTAGTGGTTGTGTAACTGAGTGAAACTGTTCTAGAGAATTCAACCTTTGGCTAAGGATGATAGAAAAGGAGAGACAAAAGATAAGGGAAGAAGAAAGAATGACAGCATCCTTAGAAGAAAAAGGTTAAAAGGATTAACTTTTTGGGCAAAATTTCTTGAATTTCAAATTCCTGCAAAAGTAGCAAAAAAAAAGGAAAATAAAATGTAGACCTAGCCATAATTTGGTTCCAAACCTCCACCCCCTCAATGACAAAAAAAAGGTCAGACATAATTTTTGGTCTCAAAACTTTCAGATTTCTAAGTTTTGGTTGAGTTTAAGCCTTTAAGTGAAGTTAACCTTTTAATCTAAATTTAGTTTTTCTATGCAATTTTTATGAGGCAAAAATCCTTAAAAATAGCATTTTCCACCTGCTCCAGCAGTGGCGGAGACCAAAACGTGCTCCATGATCCTTGCTGTCCTTGCTGCCACCTGTCCCATTGCTTCCAGATCCTGCAAACCTTGTGACAGCTGTAGTGTAGGAGGGGCAGGAGTTGGGTACATCCAACCTGTTTATTCCGCAGGCTTGGATGGCAGGTCACGGGCATTTCTCTGAGCTGAGCAAACAATTGACATATGTGCACTGAGAACAATTTAAAAATGTGCATTTGATAGATGTTAAATAATAAGGCACTCATGTTTTGTGCTGTTTTTCTGAGAAACCTCTGAATCTGTCGTGCTCTGCTCACGTGCCGTGCAGGGAAATGGCAACCCCCCTCCCAAGCTGATTCCTCAGCCCTATATTTCACCTTCCTTTTGATGGCTCTGTCATTTCAAGCCTTCAGATAATAGGCCATTATTCTCAGAGTTGCTATTATATTTTATTAATAGGAGGGGGGGATTTATTGTCGCAAACTCTGAAAGATTTGCACTTGGAGCACTCACAGCTCTCGAAAAGGGCAATTCATTCAGCTGCCTCCCTTGATGGATGTAGATCTCATCTCTTCCTCCCTACTTTTCCAGGTCCTACCAGCCTTTGAGAGCCATGGGGACAGGTCCCCTCCCAGGCTGGTGGCAGTTTGGTGTCCCAGGAATTATGCAGAGTGGGATCACTGCCGGCTGCAGTGGTGGGTCACGGGGCTGGAGGCTGGGTGAGTGCTGGTGGCTGCAGCCCAGAGGAGCCGAGTTCTCCTCTTGCATCTGCGCGTGTGGGTGTGTGTACACGAACAGACAGCCAGAACAAGTCTGTTCCTGTTTGGGAGATCAGTGTCAAAAGTGTATTTTGTAAGAGCTGGCCAGGCTCCTGTTTCCACATTACTAACCAAAAGCAGTTCGATGTTTTTTTGGGTGCCTCTGCTTTTCCAAATCACTGCACGACTGCGTCTCTCCCTTTAGAACTGGGAAGGATGTGCTCCAGAGCCTCCCTGGAGGTATGTCAGCAGCTCATCCCAGCGTGGTGGGGCTGGGCATCACATAACAGGGTGACCAAGGTGCGACTGCAGCAAGCAGGGAAGGAAAAACCTGTGCTGGGGGGTGGGGACCAACTTGCAGAAAGGTTTCTGCTGCCCTGGTGCTTACGAGCAAGGGATGAGTACAGACACGTTGGATCCAGCTGTGTCGCTCCCTTTGTAGAAATTGTACCTTCTCCAACCCTTCAGAAACACAGGACAAGGACTTTTTTTTTTTTTTTACCCTGAAGTGCCTGAACACCTGAGGCTGAAAATTCTCTTCTCTGCCTCCTTTTTTTCTTCTTCATTCATTATCCTTGGTGGGAGGTCAGCTGCTAATTGCAGTGTCCTGCATCTGTCCATCATTGCCCAGTGAAAAGCAACTTCTGGGGTATTTTAAGCACCATTGTACAGCTGGGATGGGCAAAGAAGTAAGGTGTGGTGGAGGAAAGTGGCTTTGTGGCTGGCTCTGCTAGCAGGAGGAAGAGGAGGGGGAAAGGAAGGGGAGCATGGCTTGCTCCTGTCTGTGCATTAACCCGTCCTGCTGCCTCTGGAGTTGTAGCATCTATGGAGAGGGGGACACGAACAGCAAGAGGTGGCCCTGAGGGGAAATAAGACACCTGTGGTGGGAGTTAGATTTTAGTTACTAGCCATTGCCTGACTGGTTTGGGTTTTTTCTTGTCTTTGACGCATTTTTCTCCAGCTCACTTTTCTGTCAGACCCAGAACAAATGGTGCTTAGTCTGCAGATACAGCCCACAGCTGGGATAAATGTGTGCATTCCTACACCTTTGACTAGCTTTAGGTATTTGTCTGGGGGAGCAAAAGTGCTTCCATATTCTTGGATAAGGGTTATGCATGTTATGCAAAGGAGAAATATAAATTCATAGCTACCTATCACAGCAGTAGCAGCTGCTCTTATTAGACTTGCTTGTATCCTAAATGGTCTGTTGCAGTCACCGAGGTGCTGGTTTAGAGTCTGGAGGAGGATGCTGCAGTCTGGGCTGTGTGAATCCCCCATGGCCAAGCCCTGGGGTGGTGGGTGCTGGAAAATTGCTGTCCCCACACCCAGTCCCTGCCCTGAGCTCCAGGGGGTTCTGCCTTTACCTCACGGTGAAGTGGGGGAATTGCCATCCTTGGAAGTGTGCAAAAACCATGTAGATGTGGTGCATGGGAATGTAGGTGAGTGGTGGACGTGGCAGTGCTGGGTTAATGGTTGGACTTGGTGATCCTGGAGGTCTTTTCCACCCTAAATGATCCCACAATTATTAATGCATAGGCTTCACTGTCATAAACCAACGTTGACAAATTGACATCTGATATGGAAGGATTTGAAGATGATCTTTCCCACAAGAAACACTCCCAAACATTGTTACTGACGGAGCTGGAAATAGAAATGGGATTTCTTGACTCCCTGTTCAATCTGCAACCAACAGATTCAACTGTTGAAAGAATTCAGTTGGGAAGTCAGTGGGTGCTTTGATATGTTAGCTGTTCATTTTCTGTGTTTTTTGTCATATCCTTTTAAATCATGAACTTCAAAAATTCCTGGCTGGCTACTAACAGTATGGTCTGGTTTTCAAAGCTACCGAGCTGTTAAGAACATTTTGAAAATTAGAATTAGGATGCCCAAATATATTCTCAGGAGCCCAGATTTAAGCATTTGGGTTTGCATACTTTGTTTTTATTATCTGCACCTTTAAAAAGGGGAAAACAATTACCATTGCTGCTCATCACTATCATTAATCCAAGCAATCTGAAGATAGTTTATTTTGTTATGAATCAGTCAATTAATTCTGTTTGTTAATTCACTCTGTTGCAAAATATTGGGCTAAAGAAATTTTCTGTACATTAACACAATAAATCTTAATTTGATACTGCTGTTTTCTGAGTAACCCACAGCCAGCAGAAGTCAGATTTATTTATTTTTTCCATTTTTACATTTTCTCTGGTTAAGTCCAGTTCTTACGCAGTTTCTTCTGTCTCTCTGCTGATTCTTCAGTTTTTAAGATCCCAGGGTTCTGGGGATGAGGTTCAAAAGGTCTTCTTTGGGGAGAGCTGCTTTGCATCCTGAATTCAGGAGCAAGTGTTGCAGGTTGTAATTTTCAAACAAGGAACTGCTGATACTAATTATTTTGGTTGCTTATTTATCTCTTGATAGTTCCTACAATCCAATTAAAATCCTTGCTGTTCCTTGCAGGTGGCATGGATCTGCATTTGGATTTCAGCAGACATAAACAACAGCAGCTTGTGAAGACAATGCTTCTGTGAAGGGTAAATTTGCTTTTGAAAATTCACCGTGAAATTTGCTTTTGTTCAAAAAAATAAAATGAAAAGAAATGCGGAGACTATGGGGTGATCACGAGCGTCCAGCAGTGAAGATTTAAGATGGTAAATATTGCAAACCCTTTAATAACCCTTGTATCATGACTTCATTTTAATGATATTGAATGAATTAGGTCTTGAATTACCAATAATTTCTGAGAAACCTGTCAAGAGAAAGCACAGCTAAAAACATACTTTTAGAAAAAACAAAATGTGCTTTAGAAAACATGCAGCATTTTTTTTTTTTTTTTTTTCTTTTTTAAAATATCACCATCTACTTTCAAATGGTTCCCTGAGAAAATTATCTTTAAATGGCTGAGGGCAATTGGCATAATGATTTAAAGTTGGGCTGGAGAGTTGCAGGCTGCATGTGGGTCCTGGCAGGGAAATGAGAGTAACGTAGGGGCTGAGCTGTGAGACAGAGATTGCTCTAATGAAAGGCGGAATGGTGACACTGCATGAACTTAATATTTAGCCAGTGACGTTTACACTCCACAAGAACCCAAGGGAGGCAATTAGGAGGGCTGGAGAAGGAGGGAATAATTTTACCTGTCAGGTTTGTAAGTGGGCAGCTCTGTGTGTGTGTGTGTGAAAGACCCAGAAACTAATGAACTAGAGAGGCTTGGTGGGGACTGTCAAGCCTGTGGTTAGAGGTGGGGAAGGAGCTGTTTCCAAACCCACAAGATTTATTTCTGGAACTGGTGGGTAGGTGGGAGGCAAAGTTAACAGGCTTTACCCTTCAGGGCTTTCATCTGCTTCAAATTCAGTTGAAAAAATTGCTAATCATAGCAGCAAGCTAGCAAGGTACCCACGTACATCTTACAGGTGATTTCATTACATTTTTATTTAAAATTTTTTCTCTGATTTTTTCTTCCCTCCCCCCCTCCTCGATTTCTCAGGGTGTGGCTAAGGAGCCCTAGGTAGGGAAGGCTCCAAACTCAGTGCTTGCAGCTCACAGGCCTCTCAATGGTGAGGTACTGCCCAGAATTCACCTGACAAACCAGAGCTTTCCTTTTGGGATAGAAAATTAAATGGTGCTAAGCTGGTGTTAAGAGCTGTACAAAAATGGTCCTTGCTCCAGGAGCTTGCTGATACCAGAATTGGTGCAGTGCACGGATGTTTCTGTCCTCACAGGAAGGTTTGGCTGAAGTCTGATCTCAACTTTGTGATCAATGTGGTCTTCAGTGAGTGATGAACTCCAGACCTTTCATCTTATTTTTTTGGGGAGGTGTGGATCTACAGTGTTTTATATTCAAGGCAGATAAAGCCGATGACTGACACCAAAACTCCAAATCCAGAGTCCTTTTATTGTCAAATTAATTCTTAATGATTTTCCATTTGGACATGTGGGGGTGATATTTTTCTTTTTCTTTTTTCTTTTTATCTCCCCATCAAACCTTCCACCCTATTTCAGTGCTCACTTGAGGCGGGTCTGTGTTCCTTGCTGTGGAAGAGGGCACTGGGGACAGGACCTTGGATGTACACAAGACTTCAAACTGCCTGAACCATCTGAGGTCCCTCCCTGAGTGTTTCTAGGACAAACCCTTACTGCAGGCACTGGCAGGGATTTCAAAGCAGGGGCCAAACATCTCAGGAACTTGGTTCTGGTGCCCTGAATCAAACAGCAGTGATGGGTCCAGGTGTCACTGCTTCTCCTCCGCACCCACATAGGCACCTGCCCTGCCTCTGCCAGAAATTATTGTCCAAAACCCGTTCGTAGAATCATAGAATTGGGAAGGACTTGCAAGTCACTGGTGTGAATACACATGGATCAACTGCCGCAGCAAAGCAGATTTAGCAGTGCTTTGATCTAACACACTTCTGTGGCTCCCAGGCAGTTATTTTGGGGGGAATATATATGAACTAGAGCTTAAAAACTTGGCTTGAGCCAAGGGGAGAGAAGACGCCTCACTTAGCCTGAGGAATGCTCTTGACAGAGACACGTTGTCGCCACATCTCTTGGCTGAGAATAAGTTGTACCTTTCCTGCAAATGGAAATATTTCTCTGAAGTCCAACAGCTGCAGGAACAGCAACTTGTCTCTTGATCACGTTTTCAGTTTTAAAACCCATTTCTAGTCCAGAAGTGAGGAGAAAACCCAAAGCTCATTCAAATGAGCTTTTTAATGGAAAAAGTCACATTAAATCTAAACCAATTTCATGATCTTGTCTGAGTCATGACTTTTTAAAGGCTGGGGGCTGAGGCTGCAGTTAACATTGCCTTAGCAATGCTCAGTACTTATCTGTGAGTAGAAAGGTAATGGTGGGGAAGGGCTTGTGGTGTTATTTTTCTAAGGGCCTGATCATTTAGCTATCTAATTTGGGAAGCAGGACTATCTCTGGCTGACTCTTATCACCCTTTCAGCGAGGCAGATAGCAGCCAGCACATTACTCACCATTACCCCATGGATATCTGGTGTCTGAGTATGTGTTACAGAACGTGGCAGCCAGAACAGTGAAACCTCTCAGCGCTGGCCACAGGGAGGTGGCTTCAGCCCCATGTGGCAAGAGGTGGATGGATTTGTCCTCTGGACCTGTCCTCATCACCTGAGAGAGCCCTGGTGGCTCTGCTCTGTTGTCACTTCTCCTGGGGATTGAAGGATGGGGAGGGGATAAACTGTGATACAGGAAACTTTTCTAATTTACTTTATAACTGCAATAATAATATGGGCAGCTTTATTTATAGCTTGAGGAGGACTTTCATTTTTTCCTATCTCTTGCTGTGTCTTCTCCCTGACAGCTGGTTGTGAGGCACCAGGGAGAGATTTTACCTCTTACTGGTACTTTGCAGCTTTATCTTCCCCACAGGGTTTCAATGTGGGTAACTTCTGTGGGAAATACTTTTTTTTCCTGTTTTGCAGATGAAAAGTAGAAACATGCAGTTCAGAGGTGTTTGTAGGGAGTCTTCTGACTTGAAACAAAACCCTCAAACCACTCTAAAATCATTTGGCAGGTTCTCTCCATGCCTTCTGATGGACCTTATGGATTTTCGGATGCTTGTGATATATAAAAGTGAAAATGGTCACTGCAGAGGTTGGAAAGCCTGGAGAGCCATGGGTAGAGCCACGAGGTTGGGTTGGTAGGAAGAAGGGCCAGGTTGCCCTTGCTCATTGTGATGTGTGCCACCTCCCACGCTGGCCGGGGTGGCTGAGAAGCACCTGTGGCTTTGTTTCATCACCCTTAAATCTGTCCCAGTGCAAACTGGGGAGCAGAGACAGAAAGGAAGTAATATTGAGTCACAGCAGTCAAGAAGGATCAAAGATTGGCTATTTTTGACACACAAAAGGGTAAGTGATGCTGAACTCTCTCTAGACTGATTCCAGCTGAACACAAAGCATTTTTAACCTCTTAATCCTCACTTCTGAGTTATAGCCCAGACATTGAGGGCTTTGTGGCTTTTTGGGGATTCTCTGCTGCATGTGACCCTCATCCCAAGCAAATAACACACACCCCTGGCTGCTGCACCGTGTGTGTTGAGTGTTGAGCATGGTGTTAATCCTGCAGCCTCTCCGGTTTTTTGCCTCCCTTACTGACCATAAGTGGAGTTCATGGGAATTCTTACTGAGAAAAGCAATCAGGTTGGATGAAGCTTGGAGCAACCTGGTCTAGTGGAAGGAGTCCCTGCCCATGGCAGAGAGGTTGGGACAAGGTGATCTTTAAGGCCACTTCCAACACAAAAAAATCTGATCTATGAACTGTGGATGTAATATCTCATTTCCCATTTGGATTTGTGGAAGTGGAACCTCATTTTCACCTCACTGTCCTGAGAATAGCCCTAACCTCCCTGAGCTTCCCCTCAGAGAAGCTGTTCCTGGGCTCTCCTCTGTCATTTTCCCACCTTGGCCATTCACTTATCCCCTCTCCAAATCCTGAAAGGTTTCTCCATGCTTCTCAGCACATGGGCTGATGTTGTCTATGAATCCAGATCCACTGACTGTAGATACGAAAGCACTATTTTGGTTTGAGCCCCGTTTGTATTGTTTTTGGTTTGCGTATTTGGGCTTGACATAAAACCCAGCGGAGAGACTCTTACTTAGCCAAGGCCATTTCTGCATTCAGTGCAGATGAGCGTGGTGCTCCAGGGAACCACTTTTATTCCAGGCTTTGCCAGTGATTCATTTCTGGATGCTGCCTGCATGATTCCCTCTGGGCCTCAGTTTCCTGTTCTGTAAAATGGAGATAATACCCTTTCATGGCACAGGGCTGCTTTGAAGCCTTTACAAAATTACTCTGATATGTTTGGATGAAAGTTTCTATAAAGCAGATTTAAAAAAGCATGCAGCTCTCATTGAGGGGTTTGTATGGAGTGATCAGGACCCCAGAATTACTTCCCAGGATGAATGTGTCTGTGTTGAACCCTCAGACAATGCTGAACACTGAAACAATATTCGTGTAACTCTTCTAAAAGCATCCACTGTTGGTGCCCATGGCACGGTTTGCTGCTATTCATTCTTTTTGTTTATTTTATGTAAATCCTTTCTCCTTCTCATTGAAAACACAAACAAAAAGAGGGATGACCAAAAAAAAAAGAAAACAAAAAAAAAAAAAAAAAAAGAATTTTGCTCTGTAAGCCCCATAAAATTGATTCATCTTGAAGTTTTTAGCAGGAGCAACCCTCTCTGTCTGTGTGATTTTAAAAGAAACTTCCCTCTTTCTCCTGACTGTCATTTTATGGGGAGAAAAAAACCCTGAAAGCAGAAATGAAAGAGATGCAGAATTTTTGTCTCCTCGCCTTTCTCACTCTGGTCCCTTTATGTGCTCTCCCACCGCCCCCTCCTCCATCACCCTCCCTCCTGCTCTGCCTCAGTTCCCATTGAAATGTCAAATGCAGCAGTTGTCTGCGAGTGAAAGAGGGGCTCCCTGGTGGGAACAGGCTGCCCTTCTAACCTGAAGGCCTCGGCTGTTCTCTTCTCCCCTTTTTGGTGTTTCCCATCCCACTTTCTCAGCAGATGTTGTGTGGGGCAGCACAGGCTGTAAAGGAATGAGTTTCTTTTCACCTGGCCATGTGAATGGGCTGGCACAGAAACCCTGGCTTATTCTCTCAGACTCTGGCAACAGCTTACACAGAAAGAGATTGTTTCGAAGAGCTGTCTCTTTTCTTCTTCTTCTTTTTTTTTTTTTTTTCAGACGAAGATAGGGAGAAAAGGCTGAGAGACGCTGGCTGTATTTTAAGCTTCCTCCTTGGGTGCCAAAGGAGTCCTTGGAGTTTTGTTGCTGCTACTTTTGTTCCTTTTATAGTTTCCATTCAAGCCCCAGGCTTTCAGCTCCCCTTTGTCTTAGTCCTACTTTTCCCAAGCAGTTGACATGAGAATTAGTTCAGAAAGATGGTGGAGGTTCATCCAGGAGCATTGCCCCATTTTAGTGCAGCCCTGTAGTTTTTGACTCTTTGGTGGAAAGTTGGAAAAGAGTGACATTTCCCATGCTTCTGCAGGGAAAATATTTAGTTTCAGATGACTTCTGTCTGAAAACATGTGACAACGGTGTGCAAAAATGCACAAACTCAATCCTAATGTTGAGTTCTGTCGCTGTGCTACTTAAGAGGAGAGGCACCTCAAAAGTGGAAGAAATAGGGAGGGAGTGAGTTGTCATCTTTTCTCCCTTTTTTTGGCTCCCTGTTTATCTGTTTAACGTGGCTGGTTGTTTTCTGTAGCCTGCTCTCTGTCCCTGACCAGGATCTAGGGCATCTTAGAGCTGGTCAGTTGAACCACACTGGAAAGGTACTCAAAAGAGAAACTCCCTTCCGTGCAGGGACGTCTTTTCTTGGCACCTCCAGAGCACTGCTCCAGCTCACTTTTGGCCATGTCTCTGCGCTCTGAGCCCAACTCATTATATCTGAACTTTACATATATTCAAGAGCAAATTATGTACACGGCTTGTGAATAATTTGATTGCCAGCATGAGAAATGCACACACTGCTGATCCTGAGAAATGGAGCTGTCGTTTGCTGATTTAATGAGTAAATAATGAGTTTTTCTGAAATTCTGTAGGGATATTATGCCAGTGGTTCTCTTTGGGTCTTTATACACATTTTAACTCCAGTTGGTTTTTTGTTGTGTGTGCGTGTGGTTTTTTAAAAATCTGAAGTTTATTTTTGCAGTGGTGCTTGGAAAGCTGTAAATGATCTACAAGGAATTAACAGACAAAAATCCCTGGCTCTGCTCCACCCTATTGAAGTTGATGGCAAAACTCCCATTGAATTCAGTGGAAGTAACAACTAGGCCCTGTGAGAGTAAACAATAAATCAGTTTTATAATCACAGTATTTCTCTATGTCCTGTTCTTAGCGCTTTATGTGGCAGAGCTGTTAGGTGCTTGTATGATGATGGAAGGCACAGACAAATCACGAACATCTCAGGTGAAATACAGGCTTGTGAAGGTGAAATTTCTAAATTTGAAACCTTTGAGTAGGCTTCCCCTTTCAGGCAGTATTTTGGAAACCTAAACTTCGATTCTGTTAACGAGAAGTCATTGTGAGACGTTGAACTGCCTCTCCATCTATCATGTAGCCAGCAGGTGTAGGAGAACATTTTCCCTTTCCAGTTTGTAAAAAGTGCAGCTTTTAGAGACATGGGAATGTAGGAATCAGCAAATTGAATCTCCTGCTTGGACAAGTGGGCATGTCAGAAATCCCATTCAAAAACTAAGCAGGAGAAGATGGATCATCTCCTGTCAGATATCCTGCAAATGCGGTGCCTATGGTTAGAAGTTTACAGAAGCTTTTATCCCTGTGTCTGCTCTGGCACATCTCAGAGTTAAAATCATGTTGTTAAATAATAGGAAGGTATAAATAGCTCAGAGGTTTCGTTCTTATTCAGCCTGTTCTGTGAGTGGACTCCAAATTATTTGATTAAGGAAACAAATATCAGTATCTTACATTTTACACAGGGGAACCCACAAATCCATGGCACAGCCAGATATTCAAGGAGAGAGTTCAGTCTTTTGCTAAGTCCTAGTCTAGCATCTTATCCCCTGCCTTTTAAAGGCTTTATCCCTAAAACGTGTCTTGAGCTAAGGGCTCTGTATTGTAAAGTTTTCCTTTTGATTCCTTCCCTGGAGTTTGTGCCTTTTGGAGGAGATGGGGCATTGCTAATTGCTTCAGCTGTTCTTGACTGTTACAGGGCACTTCAGCAGAACTGTGTAGCCTGAGTGCTTGTGCTTTGTAAAATAACCCTTTGGCCTTGCAGAATAGGAGGATTTACAGGTTTAGCCTCCTTGATTTGTTTTGAATTATTTTGTGTGTGCTATTCATCCAGGGCACAACAGAACTGAAGGTAAGGCAAGGTTGTCACTACACTATCTGAAGATGAGAGCCACAGAAATAAAGTGCTATCGTTGCTCTTCAAGCAGTGACACTGACTGAAATAAAAGACATCTGGGTAGGAAATAGCAGGCTGCTTCCAGAGAGCATCCATGGTGTACCTCATCTTGCTATGAATGCTAGCCCTGCTAGGCAACCAGGAAAGGGATCTGCAGGCAGCTGTGGGCCAGGCCAAAGAGAGAAACAGAAAAAAAGCCTAACCCTGAGAAAAAGGGGTACATTCTTCCTAATTGTGCTTTGGAATGGAAGTCTTTTTATTCTGGTCGTTTGTTGTATTTTTCCTCTTCCTTTTGACGCCCCAGCAGCAGCCTGTGGGTCTCAGTGCTAGAAAGTGTTGGGTGGCCATGTCCCACCCTTCCAGCTCTGCTTGGCCTCCGGGTGGGTTTGGGGCTCACTGTAGGAGAACTGCAGCACCTCTGCATGTTTATCCCCCAGCCTGCGGCCCTGGGAGCTGGGTCAGACTGTTGGCCATGACCCTTTTGAGAAGGGAGAGTGAAACCTGCCTGAATCCTCTGAAGAACAGAGTCCGGCTGTGGATGACGGCAGAATTGCTGTTTCACCGAAGGATAAACACCCAGCCAAAACTGACACGATATTTTGAAGTGGCTGGTGGCTAACATCAAGTTCAAAGTGTTTTGAGCCTTTAATAGACATGTCTGAGCAGTACTTTGAAGAAGGCAATGGTGGACAGGAAGAGGTGACATAGGATGCCCAGGGTTAGGTGAGAAGTCAGTGGCAGAAAGAATTGGATGTGACTCTCCCCTGCCCAGGCTGTCACCCTCACTTCTGGGCCATCTTTCCTCTCAGCAGTTTGTGTAAGTGGACTCAACCTTACTCAAAATCAAAGTGTGAAGGGCATCAGAAACAGGGGGGAGGGTTGCTCAGGGGAGGGAGAAAAGGCTTTGGGAAAGAGCTGAGAGGAGCTGGGGCAGCAGGGCAAGAGCAGTGGCAGCACCAGTGAAAAATGCTCTGAGGTCATAAGGAAGCAGGACCAGGAGTTGTCTGGGTGAAGAGAGAAGTTCCCCATGGTGATGGTCTCACCTCTCACACACATTTCTTGCTGTCTGTTTTGTCTTTGATCTTTCCCTGTTCTCCCTTTATTATTAGATGTGCACTGGCAGCAAATGGGTTCTCAAATATTTATCAAAATTCTTGACTTGATTAATCAAAACTTATAGGGTATGCCTCCCATCTTTAAACGCTGAAGCTGTGGTACCCTCTGGAGATCCAGAGGTGCTGGGAGTAACCTGAGGCATCCCCTTCCTTTCAGCACAGGCTCAGGGCTGAAAGGCAGGGAAAGCTGCTGGCAGGGCCAGCTGTAGCTCAGGCAGCAGCCTCAAGAGGGAGAGAAGGCTTTCTCACAGGCTTTTATGACCAATGTTCAAAGGGAAATGCCTTTAGAGAAAAAAAGGCTGGGCTTTCTGTCTGTACAAAACTTAGCCCTGCAAATCTGCTCTATGGCTTTCTTTTCCCTGATGTTCCTCTTCTACCTTATCCTTCCCTTTGCTCCTGAAGACGCCTGGGGACTGCTTTTCTCAACCTGGGGACTTTAACGCTTAGCCTGGGATGAGGAGTCTCACCTAAACAGATTCAAGTCTGCACCTTTTCTCCTCGGTCAGAGATGCATCATCCCCGTGTATGACAGGACAAATAGCCTGGACAGGAGCAGAACAAACTGATTATTTCCCTTGAACTGAAGGATGGCCTGGCACTGTGTAGCTGATCAGTGGACAAGAGCAGCACAATTGGACAAATGACCAATATAATAGCTAACAAATGGAAAATGCCACTGCCAGCGAAGAAGCTGGCTATTTAAAGGTAGCAAGAGGTTTGAAGCACCAGCCCTAGCAACAAGGACAAAAGTTATTCCAAACACATGAGGCAGAGGCACCATCAACCCACTGTAGCATGCTATTAATAGGAAGGGGGCCTTCATTAATTTCTTAAAGGGGGATGCCAAAACATCAGAAGAAATTTGTGGCGCACATAAAGAAGCAGCACGTTGCACTGTATCTAATTGCCAGAGTAATTATTTTCTGCTATGCAAATTACCAGGAGCAAACCCACTGCAGTACATCTATGTGTATTTAATTATCATCAAGAGCTGGAGTTGAGGGACTAGATTTAATATGTTCATAATGAAATAGCCAGAATTTGTGTGTGTGTTTGCAGAGAACTCGTTATTTTACCACAGCTGGATTTGTTTATTTTAAATAAATCATTATGGCAGATGCAGTTTCTGCGTGCTTGCCCATTTGCCGATTTATCGTAAAAATTGCGGTTTCATTTATATGGGTGGTTTCTGTCAAACACCCATCACCCCTCTTGCTTGCAAGCTGCATGTTTCTTTAGGGTTTAAGGAGTAGCTCAATGCAAAGAAAAGGCATGTTGTCCATGGATAAACCAAGACTGGAGTAATAGCAGGAATTAGGACGACCTGGGTGGGTTAAGATTTTGTAAGGTTTTGGGTCCTCATACTTACAAGCTTGTTGTGATTTAAAACCAGGACAAGGATCAAAACTGGAATTCTAGCAACACCCATTTGTAAGCAAACTGCTTATTGTTCAATGTCTATTTGATGGTGTGTGTGAGGCAAGTTAATGCTTTTTGTTTCTAGGGAATATTTTATATTTTCTCATCATAGCAAGAAACAATAAAGGTGCACACCGGATGCAGGATTACCACTCTGAACCTGAGATCGTTCTTCCCCTCTTAAGCTTCAGACTTTCTGTGCCAGAGCTTTGCTAAAGATATTGGGATATTGTTTCAACGCTCAAGTTATAAGAAAAATACTAAAACTGTGAAGAAATACTTTTGCCACTTGGTCATGTTTTGGTGGTTTTCTGTTAATGGAGCTCTTGGAAAAAAAAGATCTGAATGCCAGCAGTGTAGGTGGCTGTTCAGCCAAGAAAAATTTGTTGTGTAGTCCCCAGGAGCGGTGTGTGCGACCTGATCCTCTTAAAAACTTGGAATCTGCAGCTCTGGAGAAGATGCTCCATATCAGTCCAAGCTCCAGTCAGGAAGAGTGATCTGTAAGGACAGATTTATGTCCTGCATCTCCTACCTTGTAGCTTTGCTCACTTTGATCTGGTAGCACCAACCTGGATGCAGTTGGCTTCTGCTTAACACCCAATTGTTTGTTGTGGTCACTGTTTCAAAAAGCCAGAGGGAGGCTCCAGGCTGTCCCGTTCCTGACATGCCAGGGGAGTGCCAGGTGAGGTTGCAGTGCAATTAGAAACACAAACCATTGCCAAGCCTTTGTGTTCCTTTGTTTCCTCTTGTGGATACCAACCCAGGTTACAAAACACAATAAGCCAGGGGTAGCAAAGGGTCACGAAGGTACCATGCTGTGTCACGGGCGATGGGGTGGGGTGGGGCCAGCTTCTGGTGACATTGCCGTGACGGTGCCCACAGGACCCCTTTTCACAGTGTCCCTGAGCTGGTTTGTGCATAATTGATGGGTACCCTGAGGTTCTGCCTCCCCCTCCTCCCCAGGATGTCCTTTTCTGTGTTAGTTTATTTTTTAAATAATTAACAGACTTTGTGACTGCCTGTCTATCTGTCCCGCTGGAATTCCTCTCCAGCTGCTCTCATCCCTTTCCACAGCCCCTCCCTTTCCTCCTCAATGCACTTTTCCTTTCACTGTATCTTAAAGGGGTGTCTTTTATTTTTTCTTTGTGCAATGAAACTGCTGAGCACTTTTTGAATGAGATGCCCTTTGCTGCTTGCTGGTGTCCTGAAATCTTTCCTGCCCAGATTCCCTCTCTCCTTCCCATTGAAGGGAACCTTTAATGCAGGGTAACTCTTGCCTGGTGGGCACCTTCTTTCCCTCCAAACCACAGGTACAAATTTCCTGCCCCTGTAGCATGAAGGGATGGGTGCAGCTGGGGATGGACAGGGGACACTGTTCCCACCCTGTTTGTCCCGTCCTGTGGCCGGTGGTGGCTGCTTGGTGTGGCTGATGTGGGTATGAGGTTATTCAAGCACCACTCCATGCATCTTCTGAAGGTATTGGGAGCAAGAGCCTGTTCCCTCTCTCTTCCCAGAGCATCCGTTTCACTGTGGTGCCAAGCAGCAGAGAAGCTGTGGCACAGCTTAGTGCCACTGGGAAAATCAGCTCTCGAAGGTGTTGGCTTCCCTTCTGCTGCCATGATTGCCTCTATTCCCAGAGGAAAGCCCTCCTGGTAGAAGAGAAGCCTCAAAGCACTATGGAGCTGCTGGAGATATTTGCTCTCTGTTTCGGGCTTTGTAAAAGTGGTCGGCACCAAGGGTGGATGATGTGGCCCTGGAGGAAATTATGATTTTTGTGTAATAGCTCGAGATCCCAGGGCAATGCTGGTTTCTGGGCATGAATTTGGGAGTGAGGAATGCTAAGACGATACTTGCTGAACTTCTTTTCATTATCAACAGAAGACCTCATCATGTTGTTCCTCTTGACCTCATATGATGACCATCTACCCATTTCAATCACACAATAAATAAACTTGCTCCCCATCTCTGCTTGCCTGGGCTTGCTGCTCTCCAGATCCCCATTTTAATTGACACACAGCTTGTGGCGTGGCTGGGGGCTGTGCCAATAACACACAGATTCCAGGCATGGCAGGCAGATAGGCCCCCTCCCTCCGCCACCATCACTCCAAGCAAACATCAGACAAGCATCCGGCTTTGATGTGGGTCCTGGGCTTGCAGCCTCAAAAGAGGAATCTTTGGAGCCCCATTTGCACTGCTCCTCATGCCAGAAATTGCAGCAATGTCATAACAGCCAAGCAATTGGGTCCTCAGCATGGTGGAGGGAATATTTTGCAGCTCCTCAGCAGACATGGTTGTGCTGGAGAATAATCAGGAGCAGCCTGAGCTCGGCAGGGATTTGGGCTGTGAAAATAATAATAATCGAGGGTGGGGAATGGGTGATAGGGCTGTTGTTGGACCATCTGAGGCACTTGTCAGAGGACATTAGCCCTGCAATTAGGAGGAGCTGGGGAGGAGGGAAGGGAAGACAGCAAGAGCAGTGCTGCAGCGGGAAGAGCTTTGTGTCAGCATACAAAGCTTTTTTCTCAGCAGGGCTGCTGGGATTTGCTCAGGTCTCCTCCCAGATAAATTAACTCAGTACAACACCTGCTCCTTTAATATGGCCAGGCTAACTCCACTGAAGACCTGGCCTTTCTTTCTTTTTCTTTTTTTTTTTTTTAATTATTTTTTATTTCCTTTTCTTTTCTTTTTCAGAATGACATTGAAGCAGCCTGCAACCTCCCTTCTCTTGTTTTCTTCCACTCCTAAACCACCCTTTCTCGTGGAGGGTGAGAATGTTTCCCCCCATAAGAAAGACTGGGAAAAAAAAAAAAACCCAAAACAGTTGAAAGATTTAGAAAAAAACCCCACCACAAAAAAAAAAAAAAAAAAAACAAAGCCANAAAAAAAAAAAAAGCCCAAGCTGGCAAGAGGTGAAGGGTATGTAATTGCTATTCCTTCTGCAGCCCACTAAAGCTGCATGTTTTAACCATCTGAGGACAGCAGGGAATTTTCTCTTCCAAGAGAGTCAAATGTAGGGTTTACATTTTCTTTCTTTTCAGGAGGGGTGTGGGGTGAAAGAGGTGGGCTTCATTTTCCTTGGGATTAACTAAAGCTCCTTCCACTTTTATGTTGGCAACATGAGGTTTCATCAGACCTCTGATCCTGCCCTGAATAAAAATATAGCATTACTGTCAAACTGCAGAGCAGAGGGCTTGAACTTCACTGGATTAAAGCACATTTGAGGCAGCGTTCTTGGCTTCATGGAGGGAGGTGTGGGGGCTCCTGTGCTCCCAAATTCACCTCGACCATAGGGAGGTTCTATTCATGCTGCTGACCGAAGAACCTCAGAATTTTCTTGCAGGATGTTTGACTTGATGCTGAGATGTCCCATTGCTGCAATTCCATGGATTTATCCTTGACAATGCCCCATTGGCAGCAGGCTCCCTCATTAGTGGGGTGCACCTCATACTCATGGAGATGCATGCACGACTGTAACTGCAAATAAATGCCACATTTGCTTATAGCTTGGTGTTTGCCTTTCCCATACGAATAAACATCCCTGGCTGCTCCTCTCTGTCCCGCACACGCCCCTGAGAACACTTTCACTGCCTGCTTGCTGCCCATGGCTCTCGGTTTGCTCTTTGGACACTTTTCTTGCCAGATTCTGCAGGGTTTTTTCTGACCTCTGCTGATGGTGTTGTGGTTGAGTGGTGTGTTTGACAAGGAAGCAGAAGCCTTGGAGCATCTCCTCCTGCCATGTTGTGTGTTGTGCCTCACCCTTGGTGAGCTTGGATGTATCCCCATATGTCCAGTAATGAGCATGGGCTAATTGCCTAGGCAGATAGAGAAATAGATAGGTAATTTGTAGCTATTTAATTTTACATTAGGTGGAGGGATGTAGGGGCAGAGGCTAATGTTGTTGGCATTTCTTTTCAGGGTTGTTAACCAGATATGCTGCCTCTGGGGCATAGCAATGCCTCCCTCGGTAGAGCTCTAATACTTTTATTACATTCTTATTAATTTAGCAATGGCCTAAAGTCTGTGAGGCACCTTCCAAGGCATGATCCCTGCCCTGAGGACCTTACAGACTAATTCCAAAGCATGATACAACCAGGGATTACTCAGTGAGGGCAAGGGCCTAATGGGGTAAGAAATGGTTTGTGTTAGATAAATGGATAAGGATGAATCAGTGCAAGAGTTAATCACGTTGTTCCTTACAGGCACGTGGGGATAAAGCAGCTCCTCAGGAGATCTGTGGTGTCTTTCAAGCAGGGACTGCAGCTGAAGGTGTCTCCTGTCTCCCAGCTCCACATGGATGGCTGCTCTGGGAAGCAACATGCTCCAAGTGCAAGAAGCTATGTGAGTAAATGGTCTGTCAACAAAAATCTTGGCTGTAACCTCCAAAAGTGGCCATGTCCTGTCCCCCAGAAATACCAACAGCTCTCTCTCCATCTGCCCTCTCAGCCCTTTGGGGGCAGGAGGCTGGGGGAGGATTTTTTATTTGGAGTGAAATTGTAAAGCTCTGCCTTTTTGCCAGAGATTTCAGTTCTTGGGAAGCCACAAACTGACGGTCCCAAACAAAAGAGCTTTGCAGGAGGCTGGGGAAAGGGCCGGAGGGGAGCGGGGGCTGGAAAAGGGCTTATGCTCAGGGGTGGCCAAAGAGTCCCCCCACTCCCCCCAGCACCTGTCCTCCCTGAAGGCTGTGAACTGCCCAGCACAGCCTGTGGCTCATGGGACAGATGGGTCTGCAGCAGCTGAGGGAGCTCAGGGCAGGCGGGAGGAAAGCGAGACGAGGAGCCCTCCCCTTGGAGCCTCGGCAGCGCGGGCTGGTGTGAGCCAGTGGGGAACATTTGGTGTCCATGTGGCATCTGGCAGCAGAGTTTGCTTCTCTGGCATTTCCTTTGGTGAAAGGAAGAGCAAAGCAATTCCTTTCCAAGCAGCTGTTCCGCTCTGCTGGGAGGGAGCAGCATCCTCCTCCTCCTCCTCCCTGCCCTGGCTCTTTGGCAGGGTGCTGCATCCCAGCCCCCTAAATTAACACCCCCAGCCCCAGGTAAACATCCTTTACCCTCATTTACTCTCTCATGTACTTTTACTACTGAGAAAAGGAAACCTCTCTGCATCACTTACTTTAAAAAGGAGTTGCTGTGGCAACTGGACGCTGCACTTGAAGTGCTCAGCTCTGTCTTCTTGACATCCTTGTTTGACTTCCAGTTGCTGGAGCAACAGATCTCTGGGAAGAACCAGCAAGGCTGAGGTTTCTCTTTCTTTCTTCCTCCACATTGCTTTTCTTTGGGGCCAGCAATGGTTTGCTTTTCACTGAAGTCACACACACTGTTAACATATGATGGGAAGATGTCAGGCAGTATTACAAGGAATGGGGGTAAGGTCAAGGGCTGGTTACAATGGGGGAATTCCTACAAAACTGAAAAAAAGAGGGAGGGAATGAATGAGCTGTTATGTGTCCCAAGATCAGAGGATTAGAGAAGTGCCTCCAGCACACCCAGTGTCAGACATCTACCATGTAATGATTTTCTCTTGGTGGTTCTGAGCCCCAGGTTTTCCCCAAGCAGAGACATGGCTGGGGTGACAAGCAGAGAATGTGAAATGCCCTCAGATATAACTGTAGAAGTCAATACCACAATGCAGCTCCTTCATTTCCGCTTAATGAAATATTAGACTTAGAGCTTCCTTCCAAAAACTTTTTCTTGCTGTCAGTGTTGTCTCTGGCCGAAGAGCAGCTGTGTAAGCCATCCCAAATAACTTTCTTCTGCAGTGGGGTGCAGGAGGGCATATGGGACAGCTGTTTCCTTAATTGTTGCTTTCTAAAAGCTGCATGTCCTCCATGGTAATTGTTCAGGGCACCAACGTCACCCTGTGCCAGCAGCGCAGAGGGACCATGGCCCCACTGGCACAGGGTATCTTGATGATGCACTGGGACTTCAAGACCCAGAATACTGCCCTTAGTCAAAACGCTCACAGCCAGGAGTGCTCAACCGCATTTTCCCGCAGTGGGACTCTCAGCTGGGTTTATGCACTGAGGTGGCTGATAACATCCAGGTCCTACCTCAGCATTTTGGGGGAAGGTTCTGCACAGAGTTCTTGGTGAAATTTGGCTGGTTTTCATAGAATCATGGACTCCTAGAATGGTTTGAGTTGGAAAGGACCTTTAAGATCATCTAGTTCCACCCTGCTGCCATGGGGTGGGGGTTTCCTCTGGGATTAGTGTTTGCAGAGCTTGAGGTGACAACAGCTACTGACTCTTAGTCTGATGCTGAATTCACAGTTCTCTAGGTCTGAATTTTGAATTTCTCCCTGGCAAGAGGCTGACCAGGTGTGGTGTAAAGGCCAGAGCAAGAGGGAGGCTGGAGGTGGGATGATGGGTGCACTGGAATAAACTTTTGGCTTTATGCATTAAATTAGTCATAAGTGAAATGTCAAAGCAGGGATTGTTTTTTGGCAAACATTTTAACCTTAAAACCTTTTAATGATAAACTACTGCACTTCTGGCAGGCTAAACATTTCCTTGATTACCTGTTAACACAACCATAGGATTTCAATTTGTATCAGTAAATTAGGAGAGGCTTTAAGACATGCTGTTGGATGGGCTTGGATCCGTGAAATTTAAGGTGCAGTTTTTAATTGAAATGGATTCAAAGTTAAATGTTAATTTTGAAAACAAAATTGGAGAAGTGGCAATAAAAAAATGTTTGTTGGTGTCAAGATAAAGGCAACTGTCATTAAAAAGTACTTATAATCATTAAGGCTGGAAAAGACCTCTAAGGTCATCAAGTTCCACTGTTAACAGAGCACTGCCAAGGCTTCCACTAAACTGTGTCCCTCAGTGCCACAAAACTACTTAAAAACCTGAGATTTTCTTGTTCCTGCTAAGGTATCTGGCTGTCCAGCTCCTACCAGGCTTCCATATATATACAAAATGCAAACTTTTTCACAATGAACTTATGGTTTCAGTATTACACCCTCAATGCCCACAAAATACACAGAGTTCAAATTAACAAATATACATGCCTCAAAGTCTACACAATGTCAGCCACAAATATGCAGGCAAGAATGCTGGTTGCTAGAGCTTGGAGTTAGCTATTAGTGAACATTTGTATGGTGCTCAGATAATTTGTTCTTAAATGCCACACATGTACCGCATGGTTCAGATGTGGTCTGAGGAGCTATAAAATGGGATTTCAAACTGGTTCTGTCCCTACTCTCAAAGCCATGGCTCAATTAGGCCTCAGCTGCATCTCAGCTATAGGGCTGGCATCCTGAGTCAGGGGTTTGTGACTAGCTGGGGTTTGTGGGAGCTGAAAGGCACGGATGTAGCTGCTTATTAGTGAATTTGTGCACGTGCCAGTCTGCAGTGAAATGTACTTGAAATAACCTACCCTAGATGCCTCTATGAGGATGATGGCCCTGATGATTTAGCTATTTCGGTTCCAGCTTGAATTATTCATGTATTTGAAAACATTCATGAATTATTTGTGTTTTCGCTAAATATATAATTTAAAACCCCCAAATCCTTCTGACAAAATATAATATTTATTTATTTCTCACTGCTCTGATGTGCTGCCCCTACCCTGAGACAGCCCTTCAGCCTGAGGCGCGTGGGGAGCTGCGGAGTCAGGGCACAGTGAAGGTATCAGCATCCCTGCCTTAACCTGTGCCAACAGGGAATCAGCCCCTGTGGCAGCAAGAAAAAGGAAGGCTCTTCTAAACCTCAGATCTAGCCCCAGCTTGTTTTCTTTAACTTCTGGGCACTGGGTTCTGGGGAATGGTGGCTGTGGGTTTAGGATTTAGAGGCTGCTTTCACAAGCTGACACACCTGGATTTAAGGTGCCCAGCAGTGGATCAGAGGAGCTTGATCCCCATGAAGGAAACTCCTGATCTGGTACAAATTCACCACCTGGTTCCAATGCATTCAAGGGCTTTGAGACACACCTTGATCCTGGGAACCTTTGTGCCAGGTCCAGAGCTGTGTGTCAGCTTCAGACTGACAAAACGTGGCCAGCTAACTCAAAGCTGGAGCTCATCATACCCCTTGCTCGGGCTAATTCAGCAAAAATGTGTTTGTGCTTGATCCAGATCGAATCTGTCCTGCCACGAAACCTCAGAGAACAGCAGATGTGATATTAATAGATGTGGAACCACAGCCTGAGCCTCTCCCCCTCCCCAAACATCTGCAGAGAGAGGGAGGACGGCAGTGCTGGGAGAGGCATCCTGCAGGGACAGCACTTCTGCTCTCGTTTAACTGTGTGAACTTCCCAGAGCTTACATTAATTTTGAAGAAAGCACTTTGGCGTAACTGACAACAAAATCTCGCCCCTGCACCTCAGGGGATTTGTTTCTTCCAGGGAAAGTTTGAGTACCTGCTCTCTAATGAAGCATCTTAATACACCATGTAGTTTTAATCTTTTTTTTCCCCCTCACAGCTCTTTTGCTGCATTAAAGCTGCTTTATCTAACCACAGTATCAGTAGTTTTTTAACCTCTTTGGGCTTCATATTGTCTTAAAGATCTTGATTTCACCTGGATGTGATATTGCCCTGTACTGCCCAGTGGCACTGCTGAAAAATATCCTTTCCATTTGGTTGCTTCTGAGAGACCAAGATCTGTGTTTATCCTTAGTTTAAAAAAAAAAAAAACCAACAAAAAACGGCCTTCAAGCCTCATAGTTTTCCATGAGATTCCCTGGTCTTTTTTTCTCTTGCATTGACTGTATATTCCACTAGAAATCTTTCATTTTCATGACTTCTGTCATAAGAATTTAGATTTCCCCCCTCCCTATTAGCTGATTAATGTGCTTTCATTTTGTCTAAAGTGTGTGTGTGTGAGTGTGTGTGCGTGTCCTCAACAAAAGCCTTTTCTCTCTTCATCTCTGTGTTCTGGGACTGAGGCCAAGTTGTGATTGTAATAATGTAATCTCTCCTGAATACTTGAAGTGATGGGAAAAAATGAGATTTTGAAAATGAAATAGATTAATCTATACAGCTAAAGGGGGGAAATCATGCATTTTAATTAGCTCTTGAGAGTAATTTTCCTTAAAGTGGTACAAGCCAGGTGTGCAAAAGTATTCTCCTGCCTTAAGAGTCTTCTTTCTCCTTCTGGAGTCCTTGGAAAAGATGGTGACAAGTGACAAGTTCATTTGGGATGCTTCTGTTGAAGGGATTGAACATAAGGTAACTTGATGGGACCTGATTTTTTAGAGGCTGTACTTAAGGATCAATCTGAAAATCAAGCTCCTCTCCCCCTAAAAATGCCTCAAACCCTGAAGCAGCTGCTCACTTCAGCTTGCAGGAGGACTCTGTTTTTTTGTGTGCTCGTGCACACAGGGGAACGGTGATTTATCAAGTTGTTTTATTTAACTTTTGTTCAGGATGAGATCATTCCCTAAAAGGTGTTCACAGTTTATTCCCTTGCTGGCTGGGGCTGCTGGCTGTTCTGCAGGCAGGAGGGCAGGGAAAGAGAGTGTTTTTCACCAGGCAGGAGCCCGGGGCTGGATTGGAAGAGAAGAGCTGACCTGCTGTGTCTCACTGTGTACCTGCTCCTGCTCTGCCTCCTTGGGAAGTGAAAATCACTTGTCCATGGCGTGGTGGCTCTGCCTGTCCTCACAGTCTGGGCTGGGAGAAGACACCCAGGCAGTGGCTGGTTCACCACATGGCTGGTGAACACCTTCTATACAGCCAACATACTCCAGGGACTTTTGATTGTCAGCCAATGCTCTTCATAACCCTTAGTTGTGAAGCCACCTAAAATATTCACCCTAATTTGCTTTTATTTAATGGTGAAGGAGGAGTTTTCTGATGGTACAGCAAATAAAATGTTGTGACTGGGCCTGTAGAAGTGTTTGATTTGTTGATAAAGATGTTTATTCATAGAATCATGGAATGGTTTGTTTTGGAAGAGACTTTAAAGATCATCTCATTCCAACCCCACCGCCACGGGCAGGGACACCTTCCACTAGACCAGGTTGCTCAAAGTCCTGTCCAGCCTGGCCTTGAACATTTCCAGGGATGAGGCAGTTTAGGCAATTTTTGACTGATTCAATCTGGTCTTTTCCCAGAAACAGCCCCACTTCTTCTGTTCCAGCTGCATAACAAAAATCTCCCATCCTGGAGTGTTAACAAGCTCCTCAACCTCCTCTTTCAGCCCTGGTCTACAACCAGCTGCAAAGGACACATGATTTTAGAGAATGTGCTGTTTTACCTCAGTCTGAGTTTTATATCCCAGCCAGGCATTCTGAAATTTTTCAAACTTCCTTCTCAATCAGTCACTTTGGCATCGTAATGGCTTGGGTTGCTCTTAAGTCTGTTTTAATTCTTTACCTTTGTATTTTAGCAGCAAGTTGCCTTGAATTTACAGTTCCTGTTGAATTCCTCTATGAATAGCACCTAGGTTTCCTATTCTGCAGCTGCAAACAAGGTTTAAAAGCTTTTGGGATTTCTTGGCAGCTAATAACTCCCAGACTCCAGCATAGTTCATTTTCAAAATGTTTCTCATGCTTCAATCTGGACAGCGTTATGCAAGTCAGGGAATCCTGTCAGACTGGGGGCCAGGGGAGGATGTTCCATCAAAAGCTTTTTTGGCAAATAGGAAAAAAAAAAAAAAAAAAAGCCCAAAAGGACCTTTAGGAATACTGCTTAATGCTTAATGTCCTTTCCATCCAAAATAGGAAAAGCACCTGTAACTGATGCCAAGCACAGGACAAAATAAATAAAAAAAATCCCCAAGCAAAGACCTCCAACTGGAAATATTTCCTGAATGATCTCACTGAGAATCCCGTAAGTGGCTGGATCAGTTTTCGGGAAAAAGGAACACGGGCTTGAGCTCCATACTGAAAGACAAGAAAAAGCTTCACGAAAAAAAAATGAGCCAAACCCAGATGCAAGCTGTCAGAGGTGCTGGGATTTTTTTCATTCCTGATTGGGACCTTTTGACATTTGCACGGAAAATGTCACAGGAATACAGCAAGACTGGAGGTGAGGAAACAGGTCTGAAAACTGACACAGAATGATGCTTTCAGCTTGTGCCCACCCTGGCACAGGGGCAGAGCTGAGCAGGGGCAGAGCTTGAAGGGTGAATATTGTATTTACAGACCTGTGTCGTGCGTGAGGGATGTGGCAGGTGTTGGGTTGAGCAGCAGAGAACTTGTTTAGTGTCACCTTGGACTTGAGCAGTTCATTCAGCTGTGCTGTGTGGTAAATGTGGATAGGTTTGGTGACAGAACACTTTTAGGCTCATGCCCTCAGCTAATTTTCAGGCTCCTCATTATTACAGACTGGCACTTTTAGCAAGAACATCAAGCTCATCACCAGTTTGGGGTGTCCTTAACTCCGAGTGGATCTTTGCTTGTGTCTGACCTAGAGCCAGATACTGTCTCTCCTTTTTAATGATGTGTCTGCAATTAGTATTTATTTTAGATTTAATCAGTCAGTGCCTGTCAGCTAAAACCTCAATAATTATGATCTTGCTGTCAGGAAGGAAGGAAATTAAACCTCAGGAGGTCACATCAAGACTGTGAGTCCGCTCTCCGTGTATCGGGGAACCTGGGCGTGACTGAGTGTATTTAGGGGCATGACCCGGAGAAAAATGCACAAGGTTTTTTTCTGTACATTTGGGCCAAACTGAGGCACTAAGATACATTTGGGTGGGTATTTTCACTTAGCAAAAACACCTGCTCAGAGCTGGATTTCACTGTTCAGAGTGTTTGTGACTCATGCTCTGCTCCGCTTCTGCTCTTTATTTATCCCTCCAAAGAAGTTAAACTGGACATATCCTGAGACAGACACAAAGTCCACCAGTCTTTGCTTCCAGCTGCACTGGAAATGTTGCAAGGCATTGACTTTTAGAGGTTAAGAAATATAAGTCGACTGGATCATGCAGATCAGATGTTTTCAACCTGTAAACTGCAAATGAATAGGAGAGGCCTCCCTCCTATTTTAACTGCCAGGAAAAAGAATCCCGAAATCTTTCTTTTCCATTGCAACATAGACTCATGAGATAGAAGAGACTGAGACCTGCCAAAGTAAATTCTCACCGAGAGCCTGCTTGGAGCTTTAGAAAAGATTGGAAGAACTTATCTGAGTTGAATTAGTTTGCCTAATCCTGGTGATAATTTGGCTGGAGGTGTTCACTCCCCTCCGATACCCTGCAGGCTGTAGTACTTAGGCACAAATTTAACAAGAACAGAGAGTCTCAGGGAACTTCTCTACCACCATGTGAACACCTTCAGCTCGCCAGACTGATGCACTTCATCAAAGTGGACCTTTCTGTCACAGTTTGATCTCTGGATGTGAGGTACAAGCCTGCAACTGCAGGTCTGCTTAGAAGGAGGAGTAATGCATGTGCCATATGGTAGGAATTGATGTCTGGTAATAGATGTTTCATATATTCCAAGAACAACATTTGCTCCAAATGAAAATTCATACTCCTTAACTCTTTTTTAACCTACAGCTTGTTTTTTAAGTTGAGCTTTCTGCTCAACCTAAGGTTCTGCCTTCTCTGAGACACCACAGCATCTATATAAAGTACCTTCCTCCACAGATACACTCTGTGGGCTCAGCTTGGGGTGTCCCTTCATCCCTGGTGCCCTGCTGGGAGGACTGCACAGTGCTGACAGCTTTTAATGAGCTGCAGAAACCCAGGGCAGAGAGGGTTGCTTTCCATGGGGGAGGGCAAGCTTATCTCTTAATTTCCAATCTCAAAAATACTCTGGGGTCCTGGGAGATGAAGGGTCTGTGTGTGTTAATGTAAAAGATAATTACAACAGTGTTTCTGGCAAGTGGAGATGATGGAAACACCGTGACAGAGCCATCCCTTGGCAGAGGTCTGGTTGGAGAGGGCATTTCTGTCCCAGACTCAGTGTGCTCCCGGACTGTGCCCATCTCATTGAATGCTTGTTTAGGAGAAACAGAGAGAAGAGGCTCCAGCACTACTGAATAGCTCAGTATTTTAGGGCATTTGGAGTTTCATGGGCTGATGCTTCATTTAAAAATAAATCACAGTATTTAGTTGTAAAATAATAAGTTACTTATTGGAGTCTAAAGGCAACAAAAAGAAAAATTGCTAAACAATTTGTAAGCTTCAGAGTAAGGCTGAATCTTATTTTCAGGAGAGATGTGATCCTTAAGTACTTCATAAGAATGACCCTGATAAATTCTCTTTGCATAATTTAAACCTGACTTGATTCAGCAATAGCAATGCTTCACTCTTTTTGGATATCTTCAGTGAAAATCACCTCTAAATCACCTTTTAGGAACAAATGTGGAAATGCAGTAATGTCTGGGGTAGAGGATGAACAGTGTTCAAACAATGCTGGCACTGCTCAGCACTGAACTTTCCTGGACTGGAAATTAACAAAAATACCATATTTCCCTGAAGCTTTTAGGGGCATGCAAGGTACCAGAGTATGCTCAGTGGGTTTAGGAATAACATTGCAAACCCCGTCTGTAGGACTGACTGGAGTCTCCTCGGAGCTTCATACAGTGATTTGTCAAGGGGAAAGTGTTCCCCACTGCTCCCTGACCCCTCCAAGCTTCACCAGGAGAAAAGGACATCTACCAAACCCTCATCCCAACACCTGCAGGATACATGGAGATATGGATATCTTCAAAAACAGCTGGGCTCTGGGTATATGATAGGCAAGCAGAGGTCTTCTCCTAAGCACAACAGTCCTTCAGCTGCTCCACACATGATATTAAAAATATGTATAGAATCTAGAACACATCTAACATATAAAATAATTATATATATGGTATGTATATGTCCTGGACACAGCTATACTTTTCTCCCTGGCACATTTCCTTTTCTTCCTTCCTGTATGTGATAAAGCTGTGCAACTTGAAGTGCATTTGTGTGGGTCTTGTGAGGCCTTTTAATTCCAGTGGGGCAAAGGACCACGTGGTTCAGAGTCCCATCAAACAGAGTGGCAAAAGTTGTATCTGGTGAAGTCCGGGGGGGCACGTGATGGGTTGAAAATGAGGGAACAGAAACAGAGCGGAGAATTGCAGCCAATGTGCTGGGAAAGACTCCAAGAAAATAGCAAAGCTGCCTTTTTGTGTGGACAAGATGTGTTAACTGGACAATGGAGCGAAGAAACACCAGGAAACAGAGACCTTCATTTGCAGAGACACACTTTATCCAGCGTTGTCTCCTTTCTCCTGGACGGGCACACCCTCCTGTTTCGGAGGGTGCCAACAGAAGGTGCAGGGCAGGTTCTGCGCTTCTGTGACAACCCTGAGGACACTAAGTATCTGCACTTTGTGATACACAAATCATGTACGGCAACAGAGGGAGGTTTTCAAGTCTCCTTTTCCACCATTTAATGGGACTCTGGCTGCAGCAAAGAGAACAGAGTCCTGGGCCTCTTCCCATGCCTGGATGTTGTGCTAGAACAGTATTTGTGAGGCACAGACCCAGCTTTTTCCCCAGGTAAGAGGGGAAGCAAAATGTAAGGAGAGAGGAGACTGCTGGTGGGAAGGAGAAAGCCTGCACATTTTTTGCTTCATGATCATATAAGCAGCCCACACTTACAGAGGTTATAGGTGTTGGCTTCTCAGTTTTAATATGATGAAAAGCCTGGAACAATGGATGACCTCCTTTAGTGGAAGAACGCTTTGTGTAACTGGTAGTCATAAAGTAATATGCAAATCTCCAACAAACTGAAAGGCACTTGAGGAAGATGATGTTGGTTTAAGTATTTTTTTTCTGCCTGTACTGTTTCCTATCAATATAAAATCTCTACAGAGAAGGAGGCTGTGAAGAGAGTTGCTTGTGCTGAAATACAGTTCTGTGGGAGCTATTTCATGTTCTCCTGAAGCTAGACAGGACGAGGCAGCTGCTGCAAAATACCCACTCCTCAAAACACCAATTGCTGTGTCCTCCTGCAATCACTCTCTGATTTCTACATTAAGCAGTCAGGCCAGTCAGTGCTGGCAGGCTGCATTTTCCTGTCACTTTTCTCAGCCCTGCGATGAGATGAGTATCTGCCTCACAGTGGCACAGGGAAGAGGAGGTTCCAGGACTCACAGCCTGCAGATGCACAGATAAAGATGAGAGGACATCTGGTCTCACCCGCGGTCTGTGAGACAGGCTCTTGGCAGAGGTTTCTGAAGTGGCTTGAAGTGGGGAGGAGGGAGGGGCTGCTGGGGATCACACGCCCTTCTCCTTTTGAAAACGCAGGAGGGTCCTGGGGCAGGGCTGGGTGGGAGAAGCTGCCAGATGTGAAGGGATGCTCAGCCAAAGGAAAACCTCCAAAGGTTGAACCTGATTTTCAGGCGTGCAGGGGTGTTCCCATGCAAAGCTTTCAGACTGGTATCTCTCCTCAGCATTGCTCCCAATCAGAAGTATTTTCGGGCTAGTGGTACACTGCCCCATCCTCAGCCCCCACAGCTTGCACATATCAACCGAAGATATACAAGTTTTGGCTTTTTCTCAGGTTCTTGTTATTTAAAGAAAGAATAATCTCAAATAAACACAATCTGTGATCAACCTGTAAAGACACTTCAAGGTTGTGCTGTCTGATAAGCACAAATAGAGATTGACTATCTAAAATTCATATATCCCTCTGAAGCCCCCCAACTCAGAAGTACAAATATCTCCCACACACAGAATCACCTAGGGTCAAATTCTCTGCTGGTGTAAACTGGCAGAAATCCATTGACTTCTCCCATAAATCAATTTAATTAAAAGTGTCTTCTGATGTGTCTTTGTTTAGCAATAATGTTAATTTGAGAAGGTGTGATGGCAAGAAAACAAATCCCTTTACATTCCCCTCCCTCCAACCCTCTGGCTCAGTTTTGTTTGTAAAGAAAATATTTATTTTTTAAAACTGGAACACTAAATGTATTGTTCACAAGGAATCTTTTGTTCTGCCAATACATTCACTCAGAAGAAGCTTATCTGAGGTTGTGTATTGGAGAGAGAGGAGAGAAAGGGCCAATTCAAAGGTATAAATTGCCCACATACGTAGGTACAGTGGATTCACCTGATAAAATCAGACCACCCTCCCTGCAAAACTATACCTGGAGCATAAAAAAATTAGTACTTTTTGAACTTCTGAAATACTGTGATTTATTTAAGAACTTTTTTCTTTTATCTTTTCTACAAATCTGACTATTCCACCGAGACTATCCCATAAGGCTCAATTCAGCAAAATGCTCCCGAGCTTAAATTCACCAGCAAATCACTTAAACACATGCTTAACTTTAGGCAAAAGCTTAAGTCTCAGACATTCAAACCATTCACGTGTGATTTATTCCTGTCCTTTTGGAGAGCAGGAGGAATGTAACTTGGCCAATCCACAGCCGATAAGGAGGCAAAACCAAAGTGACAGACCGAGGTGTTGGGAAATATTTGCTTGGCTCTGAACTTGCGTATTGGCTGGAACGGGTTCAGATGTTTCCCTGAACTCTGTAGGGAATCCTCATGGGTTTTTTCCTGCTTTTCACATGGGCTTTAGACAGCACGAGGACTCCTAAGCCCCAGGTGCTCTTGCTCAGCACTTGACAGCATGTAACACTTCAGGACTGTTTTGGGAAAAAATTTGGGACAGATGGCCAGCCCGCTGGATTGCTACGGTTGTCAAGGATCAGCTCTCAAGCCGGTCTCTCTCAGCCCTCAGTGCATCTGTGATTTTAGATTACTTAAACGGTATGGAGTAGGTGCCATGACCACTTTCTCACATTCATGTCCTGTGGGGTCTCCCAAACCCCTGAAATGACAGGTGTCACTATGCCAGTCTTATTTGTCATATACCAAGACAGTCCCCAAACCAGGTCGTGCTGGAGACTTGTCACCACAGTCATTCTTGTAAGGATCCTCGTGATGGTTTCATTTCCTCTGGTGAAGGAGCCGTCCAAGCTGTGCCCTCAGGCACCAGGTTAAAGCCCTCGTGCCCCTGCAGCCAAACGACACAGGGTGCTCGCACTGCACTTTCTTCTGGTTTTAGCCCACCCTGGGTCTCTCCCTCCTCATCTCTCTCACCAGGGAGGAACTGTCTCTCAGCCTTCCTTTCTCCGCAGAGCATCCCACGCGTTCCCAGCCCACCATGCAGGCAGATGCTGCAATGAATGGAATCATCCGGTGGTTTCCAACAAGAAAGTCCTGGCGTCCTGGGGACTAAAGGAGAAACTCGGGGAAAAATCCAGACGTCGAATACATACTTTGTTCAGGGGACTAAAGGTGCAGTGAGCTAATGCAAGGGTTTTCTTGGAAGTACAGGAGGCTTCAGCTCCCCCGTGGCTGCCTTTGGTGGATGGGCTCCAGTCCTGCTCACAGCTCATCACCTCCTGTCTCTGCTCCCGAGGAGATAAGGGCTCCGTGTTCCTTGATCTTCCCCTCTGCAATCCTCCCTGAACACAAGGTTGCAGTTCTTCCATGCTTGAAAGAGAAGCCTCTGTCAGTGCTGCTACAGTGAGACCATCCACTGAAATCCTATTTGCTTTATTAAATCCATTTTTCTTGGAGGTTTCCCCACATTTTGCTGGATGTGTTGAGCTGATGAGACGTGCTCAGTTCCTGAGATATTTATAGGCTTTAATAAAGAATCTGACGGACAATTTTGTCCTTTGAGGGCAAGGATTTAAATTTTAGCCTGAATTAACTGAGGAGATATTGGGGGATAAACGAATATTTCTTACGTAGAAGTCTTATTTAATTTGATCCAGAGCACCTTATTTTACAGAGTTAAACATTACTGCTGGAAATAATTTCAAATTTGCACAACATTGAATCCTAAGGATAGTTCTGAATTGAGCTTAAAACCTGTGTGTCCTTTTGGGGACTGAAAGAGGGAAAAGAATCAGAAAGGGATGAAAGAGAAAAGACTGCAGGAGCTAAAATAAAGAAAGCCGATCTCTTCATCACCTGAATAAAACCCACTAAGTGTTGAAATGAGGTCGAAAAATATTCGTTAAGACTGTGAAGTAGAAAGGCAGCAATTATTTCTTTGGAAAGTCTCTCTTAAGGATTTAAGCAGAAGCCTGGAGGGGGCTGCCTCCAGTTTGAAGGAATTGCCCCTGGCTTTACCAGGAGTGAGGGAAAGAAAGGAAGCAATTACCCACTGAACAATGGCGCATTAAGACGCTCCTTTCTGTTTTCAAACCCAAGCTCCCTCCCCAGTGTGATTTCCAGCTGGGAGAGAGGAGGAGAGGGCCCCGTGGAAGGCAGCAGCTGCAGGCGGGGAGCTTCTCTCTGCTGGCTGGGACAGCCCCGATGGCCAGGCAGGAGATGGAAATCCTGTGTGAGCTCTGAGGATGCTCATTCCTTCAGGGATGGGTAACTGGAATAGGGTTATCCATTTTTGGCAAGCCTTTCTTCATTCATCAGGTTGTACCAGGGGAGGTTTAGATTGGAAATGAGGAAAAATTTATTCACAGGAAGGGCTGTCAAACACTGGAACTGGATGCCCAGGGAAGTGTTGGAGTCACCATCCCTGCAGGGATTTAAAAGACGTCTAGATGTGGCACTTAGGGACATGGTTTCATGGTGGGCTTGGCTGTGCCAGGTTAGTGGTTGGACTTGGTGATTTGGAGGTCTTTTCCAACCTAAATGATTCCCTAACTCCTGTTCCTCTCTGCACTGTCCCCTCCCCACCGTCTCCCTCAGCTGCCCTCCACAGCCAAAACTCATCCCTCTGCTCCTCTGGAAGTTAGAAGGAGTTGGGGAGTCAATGTGCACAAAGTGGAAATCCTGAGCCCATTTAGGAAAACCACCGCCTTTTAAAACCAAAACCCAAACCAAGCCTTTGCAGTCCCCCTCTCAAACCTGCCTTGCCATCAGGGCACTTTGCAGAGCATCTTGCACACAGCAGAGGGTTGTTGGAGTTTAAGGTATTGCTATAGTGAGATCTCTGGTGGGGTGAAATAAATCAGCAGCACAGTGAGAAGGGCAGAGAGAGGAGTTAGAGACAGGAGGCCCTTCCAGCCTCCACCACCCTTCCAGGGCAGGGGGTGGGAGGAGGGACTGCTCCGTTCACCGCCCACCTGGGAGCACTGAGGGGGTTTCAACACACAAAGACAGACACACATTCTCTGATGGCTGTGCTGCACCCTGGCCTTTCAGGAGCAGGGGGTTCACCCATCTCCATCATTCCCCAGCGCTTGGCTGTGCAGGAACAACCCATGGCATCCATGTGTCAGGCTGAGTACAGGGAACAGCTGGAGCCTGCTCTGTTTTATGAGCTCTGTAAAGCTCTTGTAGGTGCTGGCAGCCTCTCTGCCCCTCCCCTCCCACTCCAGCCACATCTCCCCCTCCTCCCGCAGCCAGGCACCCAGCCTTGGCCTTTAGCCCCCGGGCTGTGCACAGCTGGACAATATTTTTGGGCTGCTTGAAACAGCCGATTCCCACTGCCTTTCTCAGCCAGCCTCATTCCTCTCTACGTATGACCTTAAACCCTTCTTCCTGTTCTTCCTCTTGCTGCCTTCTTCTTGCACTTTGCCTTCCCTGACCTATTTCTGCACTTTTCCTCACCCCATCCTTTTGCAATTAGGTCAGAGGGATGCATCTCTAGGACACTCATTTCTAGTTGTCATCTGTAAGTAGTGTTCTGTCTCCTTCCTCATGACTCTGTTCCCAGATCCATATTTCTGTCAAGGTTGTATGAAGGCATTTCTGCAGCCACAGGTTGGCCTCAGTGACTGGAAGGTTTTGCTTATCTGGGTGGAAACCACCGCAATGCCTCAGTGGTCTGTGTGCACCCTCCCCTCCTGTCAGGCTGCTGGAAGCTGCTGCCTCGTTCACGTGTGTGCTGCCTCGCATGTGTTGGAGGGTGTATTTCCCCTTTCATTCTTCTCTGGATAGAGCTGACTTCAAAGAGATTTTGTTCTTCATATCTGCAGGTCAAAACACTCGAGAAAACGATGCCAGTAGGGCTGATCCCTGCAATGCCTGTGGGTCAGGAGGTCAGCAAGGAGACTGGTTTTGTTCCCTGCTCAAAGGGAACTTGTTGCAGTCCCTCTTGGGGCAGTCTCTGCAGGAAGAGTGATAATGGGAAAACCAGCCAAGGTAGGGCTGCAGTGCCCCCAGGGACTTCAGTGTCCATCCAAGGTAGAAGAACCTGATGGCTGAAATGTGGGTTTTGAGCTCATCTAACAAAGTGACCTTATTGCTCTAGTGGAAGGTGCCCCTGCCCATGGCACAGGGGTTGAAATGAGATGATCTTTAAGGTCACTTACAACCAAAACCCTTCTATGATTCCAATATTCTAGGCAACGACCTGAATATTGGCATGGACGCAACCACTGCTGGGCATCAGTGTTGCAGGTCCCTGGTGTTTCCATATTCTTTATAGCATGAGTTTATTCAGCTAAGGAACAATGGACCAGACCTAATTTGGGTCCCATGAGATTTGTCCCCTACTCACGCTGTGAAGCCTGAAGTTTGCACTATTTATCACCTGAGCCCTGCTTTGGGGTTTACTGGTGGAGAGGATCTGAAAACAGTGAGGACTTTGGGTAGGTCTGGGGAGGGTGAGAGCAGGTGAACCTACCCACAGGTGGCTTCTCTCTGCTATCTGGTGGGAAGGGAGAGTGGAGATAATGAAAATCACCGAGCTCAGGTGTTGAGCTGATGCCCCTGCCCTGAGAGTACAAATACCCACCCAGCCTCCAGGAGGGCTGGTTTGTCTGCTGAGTAGTGGGAGCTGCAAATTGTGGTTCATCCTCCATCACTTCACCAAGGTAGGATTGTGCTATGGTTTTGCTAATAGGTTGGGTTTTTTTCACTTGGGGACAGGATGGTTGCTCTGTTCTGTTGTCTCACCCCTGTCTTGCTCGTAGCTGGGAATGAGCAGCAGAGCTTGTGTGCAGCCATGTGTGGCTCCCCTCTGCAAGCTCCTCTGCCTGGCAATCCATAATCCTGATAAAGCACCATCTGGGCTGGAAGTGTGTGAATATCCAACATGACAGCACCTCAAATTCCTTCTTTATGCTTATTAATAACAAGCTGTAAAAATAGCAGTCAGACAAGATGAGATCATAAGGCTGATGGTGGGATGCCATATGCTGTCTGTTTTACTGAGGAAGACACACAGAGGAGACCTGTGCTCTCTTGCCAGAGCAGGGTGGGACTGGGGGGAAGCAAGGGGTGTATGGCCTCTATCCTTTTTTAGGGTAAACTATGGAACAGAGAGGCACTGCTAGAAATTGCTGAAAATCTCTGAGCCTGAGCAGCAGCAGGTCTGTGGAGAGGACAACTATTCCATGGGTCTGTGGTTGCCTTACCTGGTTGTTACCATCTGCTCTGTTCTTTGACCTTCCAGACCACATATCTCTGTTTCTTTGACGTGATGATACCTCAACACAAACCCAAGATTTTTCTTTTCCAGGTTTTTTTTTTTTTTTTTTTGATTCTGTTTACTGTGAAGTTAAGATTTGAAAAAGCGCAGTGAGAAAACGCTGGGCCCATTTATGTTTGTAAATGCTTCAAAAAGATGATGTAGATCTTTGCCAGCTGTGGGATAGCAACATTTTCTCTGCTTAAAGGAATGACATTTCCAGCACCTAGCAGTGTCCTATTTGTCTCTTATAATCCTCTGAGAAGTGTTAGTGTAGATTAGGACTCTGGTAGCTCACAGACAATGCTGTGCTAGTGAAGTGTGAAAGGCGAGAACCTGCTCCCTGCTGACCCAGACCAGGGTGCTGTGACTTCTTTTGCCCAGGGGATTTTTCTGTGCTACACCTGGGCTGTGGTTCATGGCAAACTGCAGAAACAACCATTCTGAACTTTTCCTCTGTGTAAGGAATTCATTTTTTGACTCGGAGTGTCGCTCCCTTGGTAATGCCCCGGGCTGTGGAGCTGCAGGTTCAGCAGACCTTGTGCTGGTGCATCCCTGCCTTTCCGGAGGGGCTGTTTTTGGGGTGGGTGACTCTAATACCCAACGCAGCCCCTTGCTGCTCAGGTACCAATTAAACCTCGCACAACCAAGAGCAAGCAGAACCTTCGGTACCATCTCTTCCCGAGGCCGCAGGTTCTGCTGTCCTAGGATGCCTGCGTGAGTCATTGCCTGGAAATCCAAGTGGCCAGATGTCCTCCAGACCCCGCTGTGCTCCTCCAGCAGAAGGGGCGAAGGAGCCGGGGCTGCTCCTTCCCTCCTTCCCTGCCTCGCTCCCCGCGGAGGAGCGGCGCAGGTGAGGAGCTGCACATCCCCGCGGCGCTGGGGCGGGCAGCCAGCAGCGCTTGTGGGGCCGGCCCGGGGGAGGCACCTGCGGCAGCTGGGTCCGTCTCTGCCCCCCACCCTGCCGGGAGGGAGGCAGGGAGCGGGCTGTTGTCGCAGCTGCCCCGCAGCACTCGCTCCCCAGCTGCTTTTGGCTGCCGCGCTGGTGGCTCGCAGGGAGCAGAACCAGGGACCCCCGCAGGCCCCCGCTCCAGACAGCTGGGGAAAGGCTCCTTTGGGTTTTCCCGGTGCCAAAGGCTTTTATTTCTTAGCACAGCATTAATCTGAGAGCTCTGCCGCTCCCTGTTCCCCTCCGGCCCGTGGGCTGCGGGCTCCATGCAAAGCACGAGCGGGCAATGTCGCTGGAGAGTTTGTGTCTGGAGTTCCAGGAGGGAGGCAGAGTCCTGTCTCGGGATCTGGGTTGCTTTGGCTTTGCAACCAAGATGGTATTCTTTAATTACAAAAAAAAGAGGTTCATTTTTTTCATGACTTTTTTTCAAATTGTTGAGAAGCTTGGTGGCAATACAAAATGAGGACATGATATTGCTTTAAGACAGTGACACATGAGCTTTTGATGAAAAATCAATAAAATAACTAGTGTTGAACTTAATAAACTCTTTAAAAAGCTGTGAAACACCAGGGAGTTCTCTTTTGAGGAAGATCATTGTCTTTCCAGAAGGAAAAGCAGGTTTCTGAATAAAAAGTGTGATGGGATGTAGCTGGCAACTTGTTGGCCATGAGGAGTGATCTCTCTCCTTGCCTCAGATCCACCTTCAGCCTTCCCCATATCCCTGGGCTGAGCTGTACCATCAGTGTGCAACTGAATTCCGTCAGGCAATTCTCTTCCTTCTTGAAGAGGCAAAATCAGCCCAAGCCCTCAAATTCTGTTTTAGTGAGGAATAGGGCACTGCAAGAAGCAGCTCTGCTTTAGGGCAGCTCCTCCTCATCAGTGCAGTTATTCCATGGGCACATAGTTCCCATCTGTGCCCACCTTGGGGGATGTATGGATTAGGGCTCCATAAAGCTCTGCCATGCTCCAGGAGCAGGGCAGAAAACCCCTTTTTGTGTCTGTCCCTGGAGGAATCTTGCTGGAAGGTGAATCGGGGCAATGGCTCTGCAGGAGCCTGTTGTAATTGCCAGATTTAGGATGTTGGGCTCTGAATAAATCTTAGCTTTTACTTTGCTGGGCTAATTCAGGCTTGAAAACTGAAGTGACAGCTTATAGCCAGGTTTTTCAGTCTGGCTTGTCCAAGATTGTGCACGTGTGTTATGTGGCTAAATGCAAATAATCTGCTCCCAGAAAACGCAGTCACAAGTGCTAAACTTATTATCTGCATGGGCTGACGGTGGGAGCGACTGGAGAGCACATAAATTACCTTTTTTCTGCTCAGAGTGAAAGTGATACTGGTGCTGTAGTCCCTGACAGTAAGGAACGACTCTTTCTGGTTGGACAGGTTTGATTGGCTGCTAATTTACTCTCCCTCCTCTCATAATTCAGCGCAGCTTTCTTGATGTGCTCTGCCAGCTCTCCCCAATTTGCTGCTAGGAGGATTTTCATGCAAGTGAATTGTGGATTCCAGTTAAAACATGTACGGGGCACGCTCCTGCTTGATGGCTCTGTGCTTAGATGTCGCAGGAAGAGACAGTGTTTTGTATAACTGCAAGAAAAATACCATGTTCTAATTAGTGTAATTTATAGTCCCTTGCAGGCTAAAACAACAGCTGATGAGTCATGGAGGTTCCTTCTTCTGACACTTGCTGAAAGAAATGTTATTTTAGCTCCTGTGATTTTTGGGGAGGGGGGAGGAACAGGGTGTGGAGGATCTGAAATGCCTCATCCCCTCTCCAGCACCTACATCCTGCAAAGTGTTTCCTGTTTAAAGATTTCTGGAGTGGTTGCTGTGCAGTGAGGGGATCCTGATTATGGCCATGTCCAATCATCAGTCATGGTGGATCCCATTCTGAGTGTCTGTGTCTGAACTGCCTGCTGTGGTTGCTGGGACAGGAGGTTTCAGTAGCTGCAATAGTGTCAGTGTTGAATTTATAGCTGAGCAGGCAGAAGGCTGAACACTCAAGGCCTCTGTGCTCTACCTGGGCACTGGTGTGTTATGAACATACTCACTGTGGGCAGATGAGAGCTGGGTAAAAGGTGGGACTTTCAATTTCGTTTTCCAGGATGGTCTTGCTACTGAGTTTCAACCTTGTCCTACCCAACTGTCTCAGTAAAGGTGAGTCAGCTGGATTAAAGCGAAGTTTTACTCCGGGTTGGTTTTTCCACCCTGAACTTGTGATCATTGGGTGAACTGAGAGGAACAGCTCAGAACCTGCTTGTGAGCTGCAGGAGTGACAGGCCCAGGGGTTGGGGGACCCTCCCACCTTGTCCTGGGGACTGTCCCTGGCCATGTAAGTCTGGCTGTGACCATGAGAGGTCAGCAATGGTCCTGCCCAGCAGCCAGCTGCCCTCCTCGGAGCAGGCATCTGCAAAGCCTCCTCCACTCAGGTGTAGGGGATGCCATGTGGCGATCCTGCTCAGCAGGTGTTGTCCATGCACGTGTTTGGAGTGGTTAGTGACATAAAATAGTGACTCCCTGGAACAGTGGTGTCTATAGCAGGTTGTGTGAAAGGCTTTGCCCACAGCAAAGCTGAAAGTTTCTTCACTGAACATTTCTTTTTCATCCTGGTGGCTTTTTTGTTTGGCAACCATTTCTTTGGTTTATGCTGTTGGAAGACAGACTATTCTCCAAGAATGGGTGAAATGTGACTACCTTGTACCATTGCCTATGTGCTTCAAGAACTTATGGAGGCTTTTAAAATGTTAGGGGAAAAAAATTCTACAAATCTGAATCTCTGAGTAAAAATGAAGTTGCAGAGAGTTCACCCAATGATGTGTTAGTTATGAAGGGTCCTCAGACAGCAAATGAAGTGGTCATTGCCTGGCTCTGCTGAAAATGTGCCAAGGACCATGTAGGACCACTGACCTCATGCTCCTAGAAGTTTAACTTCAAGTTCTGGCTCAGCCTATGATTTTGGAGAATTTCGTCAAAATTCTGTGTTCTCGTGGCAGAAAAATCATTGTTGTTTTGGCTCTGACAGAGAGTGGGAGTGTGCACGTGAGAGTGGAGAGACAGTGCTCTGTGAAAGGGGTCAGGACTGAGAATGGAGGTATGTGAGGATGAGAAAAATGAGATTCCTTAAGGAAATGGAATCTTACAGGGCTAAGGGGAGCCACTGCAAAACTACCCCAAGTGACTTTTTAGAACTTGGCAGAATTTTTGGTGATCGCTTTGTGACTTGGTGCACCTGGAGCAATGTGTGACCTTTGTTTTTCAGGTTTATCAAGGTTAATAACAAAACAAGATAAAAAAGAAAAAAGGCAGGAAGAACACTGCTTTGTATCCATATCCAAATGTTCTGTGCCTGTGTAAAAACTCAGAGTAACTCCTGAGGCAAGTGATGATCTCAGCTGAGTGGTGCCAGATAACAGGGTTTCTGGCAGACAGACACAATTCTAAGGTGCTTTTTCCAGCTGTTTTTATGACTGTTCATGAGCTGGTATTTAATCCATTACTGATATTTGCAGCATGACTTTAAAAACAGCGAAGGATTAAATAATTTCCAGAGCAGCTAATTTCTCAGGAGGTAAATTTCTTTCTTAAGGACTGCACTTAACCTGAAAAATTGAAATCCCCAAGTATATTTATCAAGCTGCTGGTTGTAAAAACATATTGGTTCAAACAGATTTTGGGTGAAAGGATCTCTCAAGTGAGTAGCACTCAATTAAACTTAATCTGAATCTCTTCTTTCCTGATGCCTTCAGTCTTAGTTTATCTTCTTTCTTCTATCTTTGTAGCAAGAGGCCTAAAATCCTATTTTCAGATATTTGTGCTGAAGTTTTAAGGGTTGGGACAAAACCAGATGCATTTTAAAGCAACATCTTCAATGTTTTATCTCTTTTTTTTTCGGGAGAGATGCTGCTTTCAAGTATGATTAATGAAAGTTTGCAGATGACTTTTAGCTCTTCCTTTCTTGGTTGTATTCCACCCCTCAGCCTCTTTTCTTCCTCTCCTCAGTCACTGTTGTGTGAATTGTCTCAGCCCCTCCAGAGCACCAAGCTGGCATCTGAATAGTCCCAGAGAGAACAACTGATTTCATTGCTCTGCTTCAATCTCTGTGTGATTTTCCCAGAAAAATGGGAACATAAGCAGAGATTGCTGTGACAACAGTGGAAGAATTAATAGCTGCTTGTCAATAGTTGTTTTTTTTTTCCTCTGGGCCTGTGTCTAACATCTGGGGTGATTTTCTGCAGCCAAGTGTGGCAAATACTTGTCATTGTGAATGGAGATATTTTTCTTTCTGCCTGTTAGGAACTAAGGGTGGTCTTGAGGAAAAGTCTCAGAGAGCCTCCGTGTATGATAATGAAATTTTGTTACACCACTTAGATTTGCTGGAACAGCCCCTGGATTTACAGGGCAGGGAGGTGGCTGTGAGCTGTTGGTCTTTTGTTTGTGGCTTCCTTCCCAGAACTGGCACTGGCCTGGAGAGTTGCCCTCTGCATCTCTTCTCCCACTTCCATATCAAATGACTTATCTTCTCTCTGCAGAGTCTTTCTTCTCTCTGACAACAACCCAGAGCATTGATAAGATGCATTTTCAACCCAGAGCAATCATCCATCACAGCTTGTTCTTCTCTGGCACCACGTATGGGGCTCAGCCTAAAGGATGGTTGGTGCTCTGCAGCCTCCACAGCTTGGTTGCCCTTGGATTCTGGCCTAGACTAACCCAGCTCTAGGAAAAATTGACCTAATTCATGTTCTGTTGCTGAAATTTGTTTTCCAACGTGTTATCTCCAGAGATGTCTCCTGAAAGAGTCCAAGCCTAGGCTTGGATGTCCGAGGGGTTGGTCTGGACATGTCAGTGACTGTTTATCCCTCCTATCACACACCCAGTGATGGGAGAGGTCAGTGCCTTGGACAGATACTGGAAATATGGATGGTATTTCTGCCTCTGAGGCAATTCCTTTGTGATCCTGTGGGCCACTCTTGGCATCCTCAAGTGCCTTGACAGCATTTAAACCCTTTATTTTAGGAAGCAATATTTAAAGTTGGTCTTTCATATCCCGTGCCTTTGTTTCTCTGAGTTAATAGGAGAGAGTTGTGTGCCAGGGCAGTTTTAGGGTACCATTCATGGTGCCAAGCCTTGAACCCGAGATCTTCTGGTGGAACTTGCTGTCCAATTGCAAAGATAAAATTCCTCATAGAGCTTTAAAATCCTAACTCAGAGCATTCCTGAAATTGTTTGTGAAATGATATTAAGTAAATACCTAAGGCAATGTTTAGATGGGGCAAGCAAAGATGCCCTGAAGCTGTTGAGGCTTGCCAGTTGCCTCTTAAGTGTATTCTGGAGCATCTAAAAAGGACTTTGCTTTTGACACAAGTGACCATGCAAGGCATGTGAATGCCCAGGTGAGGTGACAATCTTCTGCTTGAGTTGGAACCTGGCAAGTGAACTCCAGGCAATGCAGCTCTGAAGTGAGAACCTGGGCAAAAACATACTTGATGCCCTTAGAAGTGACTTTTTACCACCTGCCATATGTCATAATTGGTGTGACAGGGGAGGAAAGGGGGGGGATGCCTGCTTTTCTCTGCTCCTTTGTGTTAAAAGAAAATCTTATCTGGAAAGCTTTAAATCTTCCCAGGAAGATAGCTCTCCATTGGAAAAGCTAAAATAAGTCTGGGCTTTACACATATAACAAGTGAAAGTCACTTGAAAATCCCCCATTAATAAATTGTCAGGCTTATACTTGGTCTTGTGCTGCTAAGTGTAATTAACAGAGGTGCTCCAGTGGCCAAACAGGGCACAGGGAGGGATAAGTTCAGAAACTTGAAAACACAGCTTGTGTTCCCCTCTCAGGATGTTTGAAGGCTTAACAGGAAAAAATTCATTGGCTAGATTGTAGTTTATTTAGGAGTGTCAAGATCCTGGCAGAGTCAGGTTTGTGGAGAAATTGATCAAGAATCTGAGTAAAGCCTGGATCTTGGGGATGAGTCCAAGCAAGGTGGATCTTTGTCTGAAGTTTTGCTGGCAACTGCATTTTCCGAAGTCTTATCTCTAGAGTTCCCTCAAACCTGATTAAGGAGCTCTGATTATCTTGTTTGGGTTTTTTTTTTCTGCAAGCCATCAAAGCTCTCCTTCCAGTTCAAGAGAAACTGGGTTTGCTTTTAGCAAAGATGGACAACATGGGCAAGCAAAATGTGTGTCTGACCTTCATGCAGCTGGGGAAAACCTCATCCATCAAGCCAGAGTCTGCTGTGCTCAGGCAGTTCTGAGCTGGTGTTCATATGGCTTAGGAGTCAAATCTGTTGTGATCAGTTCTGCAGAGAATTAAAAGTTGTTGCACGTGTTCTCATACTCCAATAGTTCATCTGAGCACTGGGAAAAGCTTCTCTATGTCCTGACCTTGTTAGATTGCCAGCCAGTGTCCGGGGATCGAGTGGAGAACCCTGGGATTTGGACTGTCAGGCACAAAAGGGGTGGCACAGGACAGGTTGAGTTCACCCTCCCAGCTGTGGCCAGAAAAAGGCAGGGACAAAAGGGAAGAGAAGATCTCCAGGGAAAGGATGTGGTTACTTGTGGAACTTATTGCAGAAAGCTGTGAGCTGGCAAAGGGGAAGAAAGCTGCTGGATTTTCTAGGAAAGACAGTGTGACAGTAGAAGATGGGCTGCTTTTAATAATCTGTTCAGAGCTATTTCTGCAAGAACAATGAATCTCTGTGCCTCGGTCATTCCCCATCTGTTTTCAGAACTCATCTGAAAACTCATCTTTCCTTCCTCTCCTCTCCCCTTCCGCTCTCTTCACTGTCATTTTTATTTTAATTTTGCCTCTCTGCTCTCCAAAGTTTTTGTGGAGATGGAGTTTGAATGAGGCAATAGACAAGGTAACATGCATTAACCAGCAAAGCAAGAGCTGATTTATTTTTATTGCACCCATTTATTTTCTTCACACCCCAAACATCTTCATAAAGGAAATGATTTAACCTTTTGAGTACGAAGTATATGCCAAGGAGCTCTGGGTTTGTGTTGCAAAGTATTGTGAAATGTAAATCGAGAGAGGAAAGGCGTGAATCTCTCCCCAGTTTGTGCAGCTTTTGTGAGGTGCTCTAGGTGATATTGTTTGCTGTGGGAAGGGTTCCTGCCTTCACTCCCTTTGTAAATATGAAAAGTAGCCTTTGTATTTATGTACAGATAGAAGAAGGATCAAGGAAGGGAAAGACATTTTCACCTCGAAAGAAAGTATTCCTCCCTCTATTCCTTAGTTCATGGTGGAATTCAGGTGCTTTGGGAGAGGCAGAACATGAGTGAAACGGGGATATGAGGTGTTAACGGGTTGAAATCTCTTAATGCATTAAACATAGGCTTAGACATTCTCTCATTATGCTTTTCCAGTTCCTCCCACCAAAACTGCTCTCAAGGGTATGCTTCCCCTGGGTTAGAATAATTATCTCTCTGGTCTTCCATCAGAGAGCCTTTGCTCAGCAAGTATTTCCAATTTTTCATTAGGATAATTTTACTGCACAGATTTTTTTGGTTTTTTTTCCCTCCTGCCAAAATACCCAGCCATATGCTCTTATTTTCCTCGTGTAAACTGCCACCACTTCCCTTTCCTGAGCCGGTGGATGTCAGGGAGAAGCCTGACAGCCTCCCCTCCTGATAAATGATGGAAGCCTAAAGGGCAGCGTCTCCAGCCGGACCCTGGCGTGCGCCTTGGCAGAGGGAATTCGGGAGTTCTTCTTGCGGGGGGAAGTTTACACTAAAGGTCACAAGGAGTTTCATCGTGCATAATGTTTGTTTTTGGGTTTTTTTTCTGCAACGACAGTACTGAAAAGAGCTGCGTGCCAGAAATGGGTATTGGTGGTAACAAGGAATAGCGGTTTGCCTAAAAGTTCTTGCTGAGGAAATGACCAGAGGTTTGAAGCCTGTCAGCTTAAAATCAAGTCAAAGAACAGTGTCTTTTTTTTTTTTTTTTTTTAATCATTTACATTGAAAGTTTTCTCTGGACTGCAGTCCCTTTGATTTTCTATTTTTTTCAAGTCTTGCCTCCCTGCTATGTCTGCCGGGAGTGGGCACTGTTAGTGCTGCACTTCTTTCTCCCACTGTCTGTCTGAAGCCCTCAAATATTTGGGGTTCTGTTGGGTGTTGGGGCATTTGGGACAGGGAGACCATGAGAGCTGAAGAGTTGTGCTGTTGAAGTGAGAAGCAGGAGCTGATCAGTCTTTGAGCTCAGAGGAACAAAGCCCGTGTTTGTTGTGTTGCACAGCTGTGGTTGTTTCTCCCTTTAAAGCTTGTGAAGTTCTTCTGTGAGCCCTGATGGTGAGGAACAAATTCTATGTCCTCTGTCCTCTTTCCCTTTAATGGCTCCCTGCACCCCAACTCCAAATTAAATGAAGAATTTTTCTAGGACATTCTAAATACTTAACTACAGATCAGCTACAGTAACTCTGACTGAACTTGGCTATGAAGTAACACTGAAAAGGAGTAAAAATAAAAAAAAGCCTTTAAACATAAAAGGCTGAGAACCCAAAAATCCACTAGGGAAAAAAGCAGACTTCCCAGCTCTCATAATTTCTAAATAAATTCCCTGTTAGCAGCAGTGTTGCTATGGCTCATGCCATTTCCCTGCTGTAGTTAACTTGAAATATTTTATCCTCCCTTTCCTACAGATCTCCTGACTGCTTTGAAAATGAGACCTTGTGTTTTTCCCTTCAGCATCCACTTTATTCTCTGCTTGTGTTCAGACCTTGGGATGCAGTGCATGGCAAGGAGGAAAAATAGAGTTAATTTGCTGCTATCTGTTCTGAACATGACTGCTGTTAATTGTCAAGCTTGTCCTCTCCTGACTGCAAAAATAAGCTGGTTGAAAATAATCCACTGTGTGCTTCTGTATTTCGCTGACAACTTGTCAGCTGCCAACTAGGGGTGTGATAAATGCCCAAATGGCTAAAATTTCCAACCAGCTTTCCACTATCCTGTTTTCAAAGCTGTGCTTTTAGTTTCAGATTGGTCATCAATGTGCCTGCAACAGAAACTCAACAGTATCTCCAAATCAGCTGGAATTTCAGACTTTGGCCTGTGCAGCCCCTGAACCTGGGCCCACTGATATATGGTGATGCCAATGACTTCTTTTCTGACTGTGTCTTAGCAAAATTCTCCTAAGCAGGGTCGTGCTGCTACTGAGCCAATTACAAGCAGGTTTACATTTTGGGGAGCTGTGGGGAGGGATGGTGTGTGTTTTGGGGATGGTTTAAAGCTGTTAGGCTTGAGAAATCATACTAAAATGTATTCATAGCCTGACTGGAATGATGCAATGCAATTTCTGCCCATCTCGCACAGTCAGAGAAGCAGTTGGGTTTGACGGTTCAGGATGTGGCAGTGCTGTGCACAACCAGCAGCTGATAAAGGTCCTCAGCTTTTATAAGTCTAGGTCTGACCTTCCTGTAAGGGGTAATAAACCTCAGAACCTGGCTTTGTGGAGGTGGGGAGAGGTCTGCTCAGTGCATAAACTGCTCCTGGCTGTAAATATTCCCCCTGTTGTGTTGCTGCCATGAACACACGGTGCTGGCAGTGCTTTGCTTGAGGACCACAGTTGGTGCTTTTACTCCCCCTCAGGCTTTAAAATGATTGACCACTTATTGTCTGGGAAGTGAGTAGCCTTGTCTCGTGTCTCTTTGGGAAGGGATGGACAAATATTGAGGCTGTGCACTTAATAACTTTCACTTGTGTCGTTTTCCCTGGAGATCCATATGCAATATATTTCTTGACTCCAAGGTAACTCTTCAAATGAAACTTTGATGCCCTGAGAAATACCTGCAAAAGACAGAGCAAGGATCTACTCACCTTAACCCTGAGCTCTTGTTTGAAGCCGAGATATAAAATACAGATGGGAATCTGATGTTTCTTTGAACTCAGGTGCAGCTGAAATTAAAGATGTAATTCAGAAAAGCTGAGAACATCTTGGCTGTCAGTTTGAGCTTGGTGGCTTTCTACCTGCTGGAGCAAAGAAATTGAGGTCAGCACAGGTAGATAAGGTGGATTATTTTTCTTTTTAATTATAATTTTTTATTGTTTATTTCTTGTTCAGGTGAAGTTTTTAGTAGAGTTGAATTGTGCTCAGAGGAAAGAGTGAGAAGAATATAGCTATGATGGTTCAAAATAATAAAATGAAGGATAATGGGGCAAAGGGAAAAGCTAATTATGAGCATTTCAAAGGGAAGGCATGAACTGGATCAGTTCTCTGCTCTCTGAGGTTTTTCTAATCCTGCTTGCTTTAATACCTCATGCAGCTTCATTTAAAATGTTTGTAGCAGTGGGAACTCTACTGTTCCATAAACAAGGAGACCTCCCCATCCTGACCTCTGGCCCAATCCTCAGACTAACATGTTACCACTTTTATTTCATCTTTGTGGTCTCACTTCTTCACCCCCTGCAATGCTGGGGCACATTCTATCTCTTTTTTAACAAAGAAAATGATCCTTATAGAGAAGATCTGCAGCCTTTATGGATCAGATTTCTACACAATCTCAGAAATGGATCCATGGCAGAATGGTACAACCTTTTCTCACTTCAGGTTAAGGTTAGATGGAAATGCCAAGGTTCTGATCTATGTAATAAACCCAGTATTGGGTATTTTACAGAATTTTATTTTAAAGCAGGGCAAGGGCCATCATTATTTCTGGATATTCTTAATTATGTGGATTTCAGGACAGGTCAGCCCACCCTTTCCAAACAAAAAACCCTTTGTGTATCAGCATGGTACAGTGCAGCAGCTGATCACATGATAATATAAATAACAGGAGAGGCTCATGGAGTAACATGAGGAATAAAGCTGACACAAGGACTCAAAGATAAACGAAACTAAGAATGAAATCCATGCCATGAGAGCAAAATGTCACAGCTGGAGAACATCAGGGCTCCCAGTTCTCAACAGTGGTGCTTCATTAGACACATGGGCGAATGCATTTTCCTTTTTTAATGGGAAGAAAAAACAGATTAACAGACCAGAAGGGAACCACAGTGTGGACTGGTTAGATCTCTGACAAACAGCACAAGAGCTTTTTTTTTTTTTTTTTTTTTTTTTTTTTTTTTTTTTTTTTTTTTGTCTTATTTTAATGATTGGAGCATTTGATGTGGTATTTCTGAAAGCACATTGGGACCTTTGTCTGAACAGCCATGCCTGAATCGTTGGGTGGAGACAGAGGTCCAGAAGGCAAAAGGACATGACTGAGGTCACACAGAGCCTGACTTTAAAGGAAAGAAAAGCTTCCTGCTTTCCAGGCTTATTCCATCTGGATGCCTGAGGAGGGCTGAAGAATTCTCCTAGAGCCCTTGCTATCATTCACCACCTGCCTTTAAAACAGAAATGTGTCCTTGCAGTACTGTGGTTGTTTACACAGTAAAATGTTGGTTGTTTTTTTGGTGTTGCTGTTTGGTTTTTGGGGTTTTTTTGGCACTTGATAGTGAAAGGAGGTTCTACACAAGTTTATTTCTGTGGGGAAATGGGGCAGGGTGACTCATTTGGTTAATCTTGACTTTATTCTATTGTAGCTGCTTTTCCAATTAAAAGTGCTGGCTGGCAGTTTGCATTATCAGGAGAACACTGGGCTCTGGTCTGTGGTGAGGGCTTGCAGGCAGGATTTCTCCCGGGCTCTGGGAGCCACCGTGCAGGACAGTGGCAAAAGCCACTGGAAATTCTATCGTGGCCTGGCAGGTGGATGGAAATGTTCAGCCATTTCCCAGCCAGTGTGAGCAAACTGATAGCAGTTCCCAGGAGCTGGATCCTAATTACATTTCTCTGCTTGGGGATCATTTGAACCTTTAATGAGAGGCTGGTAAGGAGAGAGGGAGAGGTGGTTTTTTATTACAGCTGAGGAGAGGAGAAGGCTTTGCTGCCAGGGAATGTGGGCTCCTTCCAGTGCCATGCTGAAGGGGATGTCTTTCCTGTTCCCCATGGAAACAGTGGGCAGGTTTTAATGGTTCACTTTCCCCACATGCTGCTTTCTGGTAGCAGGATTTTGCTTTGCAGAGATGGATTTGACCTATCATTCCCAATTCTAAAATTTGGTGGCATTTTCTTCACTTTTTGGGGGACAGGATGGAGGGGAAAGATTTTTTTTTTTTTTTCCCCCCCATCAGTATTTCCAGTTTAGTAATGTCAGAGGTGGATCCACTTGTGTAGTAGGCCAGAAAGGATTGTTTTCTACTTCCCACTAACTTCTGGCCACAATTTCTGGCTGATGGCCCCAAGTCAGACAATTGATTTTCAGACTTTAATTTGCAGGGACACAAGTGAGAGCTGCCACAGAAACTTTACAGGATTAGCTCAGAGTTTGCTCCCCCAGTTTTCTTTAGCCACTAACCCTTGACATTGAAGACTGTTCATGGGATTGTTGGTGCAAAGTCATGAAATGGCTTTTTGGAGTCCACCATGTCCCTATAAACTTTTGAATTGCGTGATCTGGGACCTAAGCCAGTATCAGACAGTCTAAATCAACCAGACAGAGAAAAATGCTTGAATAAACTGTTACAGGAATGACAGGAGGGAGTTCTGGGATGTCCCTGACAAAACAGCTTAAAAAGCCTATAGTGGTTTTATTGAAGTCTCTTCAGCTTGAAGAATAACAAATTGTAAGACCTAGCTCACTGTCCTTTCAAGTCGTGGTGTAGTTGGAAGCCTTTTGATGCTCACTTTGTTTTCTGATTGCTTAAAAAATCTAATTCAGTCCTATTGCTGCTATCAGCATTTTGAGACTTTGACCATCTAAGATTTGTCAATATTGTTCTTGCCATTCTGCACTAATTTATTGTAGTTTACCTTTTGCTAACTGTGGGTTTTACAGATAGAAGGTTTTGTAGCTTCAGTGAGCAAATGCTGACCACAGCATATGAGCAGAAATAAACTCAGCTGTGAACAGGAAAAAAGTAATTTGAGGACTTCTTTTGTATCCCATCTTTTGTGATGCTAAATAAGTGGCTGAGGACCAATGTGAGAAACCGATGGATAGTACAGGCTGCTCCTAAAATGAGCAATCAGTTCTTAAGAGTATAGTGAAAAGTTCTACCAAGAATATCACTGAATTTTTCACAGGGGGCCAATATGAAAGTTACTGCCTCTGCTTCCTTTTTGAGGTGTTTATAGTGTAAATGTCTTAGCTGTGTGGTGCCACCATAGGAATGAAGACACTAAATCCTCAGCAGGCCCCTGGGAACCCCCTGTCCAGTATCACTGTTTTACCAGACTTTGGCACCAGGAAATGTTTTACTGTACTACTGAGTTGGTAGTGAGGGTGGTGTAGTTTAAGCTGCTCATCTTCCACTGCCCTCTTTATTCTCATCTTTGCCTTCTTTCATAAGCTTCCCACCTGAGCAGCTTTTTAAATAATGTCAGCATGCTTGAGATAATTTCACAAGTAACTGCTCTCTGAATGGATACTAAAAGCAGCAGGCAGGGATGTTTTCTTCAAGGTCCCTTGTGCAATGACTGTGGGTGTTGGAGGAATCTGCTGAGGAAGGGATCACACAGGCTTCATATTCTGTAAACAGCATCTTCTGTGGTTGCTGCTGGAGAAATGACATTGCACTATGTGAACTGCTTATCTAATAGGGGCTTCTCAGGCCCTTCAAGCAGTCATATCTGTCCTTTTCTGAGCATAAATTGGGGTCTTGGAAAGCAATCATCACTCTAAAAAGGCTGGATGTGTCCTGTGTGTATATCTGGCTCATTAACACAACTGAATTTCCAGCTGAGACCCTGGCAGAGCTTGCAGCCAGGTGCAATACTAGCTGGACTAAAATAAAGCCTCTCAAGTCAATCCAGCTGGCATCCTGGTGAGTGTCTCACCTTTTGGCATCATCTTCTCATTTACTCATGCTCCTTATTGTGATGGAGCTCTTGCTGTTGCCTGCAGTTCCTTTAGCTATCATGACTCACACTGATGCCTGGCACCCAAATGGTTAAATGCATTTGGCTTTGCTGTCCTGCTCAGTCCCTGTAGATTGTGTTGGAAGAATTGAATGAAATTGATAGAGCTAGCATTACAGTGAGCAAAACCCCCTGAAGAAAGAGTAGATGGGTGGATAGAGAGAGTGACCCCAAAGAAAACAGCTGTCAAGGGCAGCTATTGGTTTATCTTTCATTGAAAGAGAGACGTAATGAATTCTAAATTAAGAGAAACCAGAAGCAAGGCTGTTTATCAGCTCTCTGCTGCAGCACAAACAGGCACTTTAGAGGTATCGACTGCAGTCTCACTTAATGTACCCGTAGGTGCATTTCCTCAGTGCCTGGGAACACCACGAACCTCAGGTTGGACTAACGCTCTGATATTTAAAATATGCCAGGTCAGGGCAAGAACTGCTTTGCATCTTGGTCTCCTTTCAAAGGGTCTTTGAACACGGTTTTCTTCTGTTTGTCAGCTAAAAGAGCAGCGTAAGCACGTGCAGCCCAAATGGCCTTCTGCTTAAGGAAGCCACAAGGTCCAAACATAGGTGAAATCCTCAGGGACAGCACTTTGTAAGAGTCTCCTTGATATTACTGGAGGTTCTGAGAGCGAAACAGCTCCTCAGTAAATCTGCTCTGAGAAATTTCCAAGAAAATGTTATCCCACCTTCTTATCTGTTCCCATTGTGAGAATAATTGCCTCTTGGTAACCCCACTGTGCAGACCCTGGCTGAGTATTTATCAACTGACCATTCAAGGGTGGCAAGCAATCTGACAACTGGCTCCAAATAATGTAATAAAGCTGACTGATGAGTTGTTCTTGCCATTCTTGACTTTTTTTCTCCACAGCCTGTCTCTGAGATACAGGATAGGGAAGTTGTATGTGCCCAAAGGTTTGTGCTATGAGCAGAGATTCCCTTAGACTCCTAATTCAAAGGAATTTTTGATACTGGAAAACATCATCACCTAGACAGGATCCTCAATAATTTACAGAAACATATATTTCACAGAACATATTTCAGATATTGCCCACAGAAATCCTATGTGAAACTTGCCTTTGAAAGAAACTCGTATTCTCAGCATCCAGTTCATGGCAGAGTGACTGATACCTGAACTTGTGTTTGTGAACAAGGTTCCCAGTAGCAAACTTTCAAGAGCAGACATAATATATCCAATTAACTTGTTTGACATTTCACAATATATCTCTTCAGAACTCGTGAGCGTTTAGTAAAATGTTACTTTTTGCTTACATTTGATGGAAATTTTGATTCTGCCATGTCTTGAGATCTGCTGTTTGCTTTTTTTAAAAGTCTTATGTTTAGACAGATGGCAGCTAGAGTTTTCTGCAGCCCAATAATTTTTTGATTCTCTGGCTTTTGCATATCTTCATTATTGAGCTGTAAGTCTTTGAGGAGGTTGAGTATTAATGGCTGAGCCACAGAGCCCAAGATGCTGGAAGTGGATCCTCTATTCCTTCATCAACACTGCTTTCCCTTAGCTGAAGTGTTGAAGATGAATTTGTCTCAATGTGTCAGCTTAATAAGGTCAAAATCCAGATGCCAGGGATGAATATGGCTCATTACATTATCTCCTTGTGAAAACAATCCTCACCGTCCTCTGCGGTGCTTTGACTCTTGTTCTTACTTGGCCACATGCTCTTTTGTCATTTTTGCACATTTTCATGTCTTTAATTAAAAGAAAAGGCCTTCCCCATGGAAGATTAATTAGGATAAGTGTGCCACCATTAATATCTGCCATGTTTGGAAAGAGATGATTCACCCTGTGATTAAAGCCAAACGGAATCTGGAATCTGAGGAATAATTAGCCCTCAGCGGCTCGTAAGTCTGAAGGAAGCACTATTTATCAGTGGCAGTGCTAATGCAATTACTTCTCCACTGCAGCCTCCTGGACTGATAAATCATGGCCTGAGCCTTGGGAGAAGCTATCAATTCAGGATTATGCTTCTCTGAGTCTACAAAGGGAAAAAGGGAGGAAACAAAGGGACAATCAGCTTCTCAACAGTTCTGATTGTATCAAAACTATGGAGGCCAATGGAATCTGAGGGTCTTTTCTAAATCCATTTCTTGATGTATAAAGATGTGAGACTTTGCAAAAGTCATTGCAGCTCGTTGAAATTATAACCTTTTGGGGGGTGGGGGAGGGGGAGAGAGAGAACTGATTCCAAGAAAAGCTGATGTTCAAGCTATGAAATCTGGGCAGAACAGCTTATCTCTGCTGGAGTTGAACTTGTGATCCATCTTTCCTTGGAATATTTTTGTATGTTTTTCCTATGATGAATTTTTTTAGGAGTAGATGGTGAGCAGTGGGTGTTAAGATGCTGCTCCTTTTTTCTCTGTTGCTGGAGGTTTTTTTTGAGACTATTTTGCAAAAATCTGGAGCACCTTTCCTGTGGGGTTTAAAAGATTATGAAAACACTAATCAGCAACAACAAAAATATCCTCTTCTTTCATGTATATATTCACTCAATCTCTGAGTTGAGACAGAAAGTGATAAAATGTTATCTGGGCCCCTTTGAGAAGCCAGGTGCATCCTTGATGGTTCTCTCCTCACTTGGAGAGAAGTGTGTGCCCCTTTTTCATGAAGGAGTTGTCCTTGAGACTTCCAATTCCTGCTCTCTAACAAAAAGCTCATAAAACGATTTGTCTTGCAGAGTGAGTAACCCCTGTCTCTTCATCCTGGTGTTTCATAGGTGCCATTTTCCAAATCTGGATCACACAGCACTGCACCACATTGAAAGCAAGCTCAGAGAACCTGGGCCATTCCTGGGGTCTTTCCAATGAATTCCATGAAACTGTGCCATGTGCCTTTCATTTATATTGTGTTTCTCAATCCCTTCCATTTCCTGTAATTCCTAAGATGGAACCAACCTGCCAATAACATATCTGGAGGTTATGGATGAGGATATAATGTGCTAGGAACTGATTGCTGGCCTGGACCACGGGGAAATAGCTTGGTCCTTTGCATTATGGTCATATAGAAACACTCTGGATTTAAACTTGACTTCTTATCTCTGTCTGGTGCCCAAATAAACAAGCAGAGCAGGGAGAGGTCTAGTGGGGTTCAGACTAGATGAAATCTTCCTTCTCACAGCTGCAACTTGCTGATAGAGTTCTGCTGGGATCATTCTCTCTATCTTCTCTGCCACAGAGGAATTTGGGCCAGGTGTTCCTTGCACTAGTTGAAATAGTGACCCTGTTTCAGGTGTGCAGGAGGCAGCCTTGTTGGAGCTGAAGTCTGCGTAGGGTGGAAGACACATCCAATGGCTTTTCTTGACCACTTGTGTAAGGACTTTCCATACTATTTCAGATCTGCTGCTTGATGCAGAGAAGGGAATAGGGTTAATTGTGGAGCAGCAGTGCAAAAATGAAGCTTGTCCTTCAAATCCCAGGCAGGTTTTCCTGCAAGAACATGGAAAATGAATGTTTGGGATGCTCTTGTGGTAGGTGTTAATTATACTGGGTTTTTTTTTAAGCAGATGGGCAAACAAAGTCAGACTGAGATTTCTTGAAGGAAAAGATAACATATAAAATTACATTAGCAGCTGCTGTGTTGCATTTGTTGACACGTTGGCTGAGTATGGTACGTGCCACAGTGAAACAGCCCCCCCCAGGGAAAGAACACTGATTTTTTTTTTTTTTCTTTTTAGGAGCTAAAGGAAAAAAAATCTCATGTCCCCTTTGACTGCTGGAAAAAAGAAGCCTTAATTACCTATTGGTCCTCTTATAGAAAAGATCTGGCATGAGATAAACATTTTTCTGAGATGATTTTCTTTAACAAGTGTGTCCTTGACCTAGCTAGTGAATTATAGATGCTGTTTGTCTTGTATCGAACACTTTGATTCTTTTTATTTTCACAGTGCAAATATAAGGTAGTTTTGAGCCCTGGAGAGCGGTTTGCCTCTCTAGGTCCTGTTCTCTCATGTCAAATTTTTGGGCTGGTATGTTGTTCCGCAGGCAGCTTGTTAGGTATGGTGTTGGCCCACAGACCCTTATGAAGATCAAAAGGATTAAGTTCAAAATTCAAGGAAAATGTGGAGAAAAGCTAAGGGCTGCTTTTCTGAGGTTAAAAAAAAAATAGTATTTAGACAAGTGGCTCTGCCTTAATGCCATGGTAACAACCAGTTAAAAAATCTTGTGGCACTTCAACTGGAGCTTGGAGCCACCTGGTGAAATAAGGTATGGGCTCATATAGTGGACATGGTAATACTAAGCTTCTGTGTGCCTACTTTTATATGTATTCTCTACAAGAACGCTTGGCTTGGGTGAAGAAAGGTGGTATTGAGAAATTTCCGGTACCTGTTGATACTGTGTGATATAAAATTAACTCCAGAAACAAAATGCAGGCCCAGAAGTGATGGGTTGAAATGACCCATTGCCTTCTCTGTTCTGCACTTCCTCGGGTAAGGTCAAGTACATCAATTTTCTGTCCAGAAGGTCAGTAGTGGGAGCTATTAGGTTACCAAGGAGGTGGATTTCAAGAGACTTCTAGAAAGTGGCTGCTTGACTGGTTCTACCTAGCCACAAAGTCAAGTTTGAGAAGAGGCTGCAGTGGGGAAAAAGTAGCCAAGACAAATGAAAAGTGATTAAATTTAAAACAGAAAAAGTAATTTTACTCTTGTTAGAACAAGTAACCTTTGGTTCCTGATGCTTCTATTAGGGGCTCAGTGGGCCAAAGGAAGAGCTTAGCAGGGAGAAGTTGGCAGGATTGTTCCCTGTGATGGGTTCTTGTTGCACAAATCCAAATTCTGCACTCCACCCCAAGCATTTGTTTTCCCTGGTTATAGGAGCAGTGGATAGAGAGAGGTGCTGGAGATGGAAAGGAAAGTACTCCACCCAGCCCTTAAAATGATCTGCTAGTTGCTTATTTATAGTCTGTGGTTTGAGCTGGTGTTAAAGCCCTTGCTGACTTTGCAGTGGTAAATAATCCTAAAGAGCTGGACTGTCGATACCTCATAAAGCTGGGGATGGTTCAGTAATGCACGATGGGAAGTGAGGTGAGACTGGCTTCAGATGTAATTCGAACACTCAAACTTCTTTCATAAAGGCTGATTTTATTTCTTTTTCTCCCTCAGCCTCCTTTGTTATTTGGGATGGCTGAACGGATCGAAATAGAGACATCAAGTGTCTTGCTCATTCTTCATTCCCAGCTGGAAAGGCTTCTTGAGAAGAAGTGGGCTCCCATTTTAACTGGAGTCAGTTGTTTCCCACATACTTGGTTAAACACTCAAAGACTCCGATCTAAAGTGAGCTTTGAAAAGGTGCTGAAGCAAAAGTCTGTTCCTGCCTGCAGTTTAGATATGTGGCTGCAGAAACTGTTGATAACACTCAGGTTCCTCAGTAATGGGCTGCTTCTGCTGGCCTTAGAGTCAATGACCTCACCTGTTCCCATTCCCAGCACGGTATCCCAGAATATCCACATCACCCCTGCCTGGAATAAGAATTTAAAGAACATTCTAAGTTTTGAGTTGTTTAATTCTTTACTACCAGTGATTAATTGTAGTTCTTTCAGGAAGCAGGAATTGGGGCTTTTTGCTCACTTCTGGTTTTGTTCTTGAAGTCTCTGACAACCTCAGTGAGTGTGTTAATTTTTTTTTTTTCTCCTCTTTGTTTCTTAATACCTTAAATACTGCCTGTTTTGTCGAATTCTGGCTGTGGTTGGACTTGGAAGTATTAAATAGCATTTAACAGAACTACCTGAGAAGTTTGAAAGAGCTGGGGGGAGAACTTCCTCTTAGGAGATTTGAAACCCTTTCCTGGAGCTGCAGGAAAGTTTTCATCATGGTAGAAAGTTTCTTTTGCTTTCCTCTGTATCAGCCTGGGGTTTATTCACCTCCTAGTGTTTTTTTTTCTGTGTTATATTTTCTTCACACCTGCAAAATCGATCAAAATTCACCGCTATTTTTCTGAACTTGCTTGTTTTCCCAGTTTCTTCAGAGGAACTTGAGATAATAACAATCTGGTTTCTTAAGGTTCCATGCCAAAAGCCTTATGTGTGCAGATATGGGTGTGCAGTTTGGAATTAATCTGTGGAGCTGCTGGCTGCAGGCAACCTCCCTGCTCAGTTGCAATTATCACTTGTATGTCCAGCGTGCAACCAGTTTTGTGTGAACTGCTGAGCTGCACAAGTGTAGAAAGAGGAGGAAAACCCCTCAGAATTGTTCCTGTGTTTTTACTACTGGCTAACAATGGTTCTGTCATCCTGAGGTGTCCTGAAGAGTCACTGTTTGCTCCCCTTCTTGTATGCCTGCAGCACACTGTACAGTAATTTCTCTTTGGAATGACTTTGGAGGGGAGTGTGGTGTGTTGGTTGGGTGTCAGTGACATCAGTCTTGTGCCAGTAGCCCCTGTGACCAGAGAGACCAAGTAACTGGCTGAAGTAGAAATTATATTTCATGTTCTCAGCCATGAAGTTACTTCTGGGCTTCCCAGGGCCCGGCTGCAGTTTGGTTTTGTTGACAACCAGAGGTACCCATTGGCCCTGCCTTTCTTTACTGTCCTATTTAGGGTTTCATTCCTTTATACTAACACATCAAAATGCTGAATTAAATGTATTGTGTAAGGAAATGTTGTACAGCAGCTTCAAGTCATGCAAAAGGTGAATTGTATTGCTCAGCACCTGCTGTCCAAAGAGCTCGTGGCAGCTGCAGGCAGCAGTGGGTTCCTTGCACCTCTCTGAAATGTGTGGTGTCATCCTGGCTTTACAAGGAAGATGTTACCTGAAGTGTCAGGCAACAGAGCCTCGTGCTGTCTTCCTTCCCTCCTTTCTCTGGGCACCCTCAGCTCAGTAGGACTTTTCAGCACCCAGCAGCTGCCCTTGGAGGCTGCGGCAGAGACAAACTGTGTGCACAGCTCAGCCTGAGAGAGCCCCAGCAGGGTCCTCTGCTCGCTCGTTAGCAGCAGACACCGTGATGATGCTTGGCTGCCGTTCAGGAGGCAGCCAGCCATCCCCACTCAGCAGCTCTGCAAGCACAGCCAGCCCTGCAGATGCCTTCCAGCAGCATCCAATGTGCCACAGAGGGGCTTTGAGTCCAAAAGCCCTTTGTTGTTTTCTCTCGGAGCAGGTCTGGTTGCCTTCATTGTCAGCCCTGCATAAATAGATCAGCAACTGCCCCTTCAGCTGGAGGGAACAAGGCAGACAGTTCAGGAGGAATGTGATCCGAGTGGGTTAGAAAGCTCAGACCTGAAGCATCACTGCAAATATCAGAATTTCCTACTGGTCAAATGACAGGCCTGGGTAGTATTTCACTGCTGGGTCTGTTTAATCTTTTTCCTGTGCCATTGGAAAATGGAGAACTGGGAATTTCCTGCTCAATGCTTCATTCTTTGTGCAGATGGAATCAGAAGAATGTCTTTAGGACCTAATATTATCCATCATTGTTTTTAAATTTGGTATATTTGCAGGTGTAACAAGCCTGAGGGAGAAAGAAGATATTTTTACCATCTGTGCTCCAATGTTTCTGCAGCCAGTGGAATTAATTACTATTCACTATTATTACACTTAGTGATAAATGTTCTGCATTAGTGAGGAATGGAGGAGGAGTTGGCTTGGCTGGCTTGCACATTACTTGGAGTTGAATGGACCTGCCCATGTCCTTATCAGAGATCATCTGATGTGATCTCTGACCCTTCAGGATATGCATCTATTTCTCCCCATGAAGCAAATGGAGGGATTATGCCCCAGTATTTTTGTGCATCATCACAGGCTTTTCCAGGTCCACACTGAGAGCCTCAGGTGTAGACTGGGAGTGCAGGAGCCAAGGGTGAGAAGGCCAGAGGCAATGCACACTGTTCTTCTCCTGGCTGAAGGAAGCTGCCTCAGCTGCTGTTGCAGGATTTTGGCCACCTCTGTCCCATCTTGGGCTGGCCAACATGAGGGCATCCCAAAAAGTGCACACTGATCACTTGGGAGGTGTGGGCAAAGGGATTTATCTGAATGAATCCATTGGGAAATGCCGAGCACACCAGTGATGTCGGGGATTTCTGCTTCTCCATCTTCCATTTTAATCCTATTTTTGTTTTGTGTGGCCATGTATGTTAATTGCCATTTCCTGTTACCCTCCTAAATGAACCTTTTTAACAGAAATCTCCTAACACCATATGTGCTGGTGATGAACTCCTTCCTCTCTACCCATTTGCATTAAAGCCTATTAAGATAATTACACTTGCTCTGGGAGGCAAATCATTTCAAGAATCCATCCTGCAGCTGCAGAGACCTGAAATTCTGTTGTGCCAGTGATGCCAAAATTTCTGCTGACATTTGTGTCCAACACAGCAGGGGAAATAAATTTTGACCCTATACTGTGTGAATCAAAGTGAGCATTGAGTGCTCTGATCTTCTTGCCCCACCTTGTCTCCTGGCCCATGGATTGTGTTAGTAATTCCAGCTTGCTCTGGTGGCTTTGCCTGAGGCTCGGGATATAAAAGCTTTCTCTCTCCACATGGCTCCAGTAGAAACAGGAGTTTATTAATTTCCACACCTCACTGGAAAATAACAGAGATGAGGCATCTTGAGGAGTTTACATTTAAATGTTTGGCTGGTTTTACTCTGGCTGGGAGACTGAGAGCTAAAATCACAAGTGGAAATAATGCAGGTTAGGGGAATTTTTAGACCTGGAGAATTGCTCTTGTTGACTGTTCCCCCACACAAGCACATAATGAGCATACCTATAGCATCTCTCTGCTCAAGGGTCTGTAGATGGTAGTATTGCAGCGAAGAGATAGATAAGCATTTACATTAGCCTAAAATATGTGGGGTTATTGTGTCATGAGACTGTAGTCAATAATCTAAATATTTATCACAGCATTTGGAACTGTGTGTAAGTCCTTTATCTGCTTAGTGGTTTTCCCTTGTGTGTTATACCTCATGGCAAGACTCAAGAGTTAAATGCAGTCAGTTCACCAAAGGGGTACCAATGGGAGTGGATACTCTTAAATTTATGTCCCTCATTGCATCAACAGACTGTGTTTCAGATAAGATATTTTGATGACAATTGCTTTCTTTTATTCCAGTTTGCTTGGATTGCAAATTTTGTGCATCAGGAGAAGTCTTTTTTTTGTTTTCCCACCCTGTATCTGTATTATAGCATGTAAATTCCTGGGGTGAGCAGGGCTGCCTGGCTTTCTCGTGATACAGGGAAGAAGCATTGAGAATTTAACTAAGTTTTCTGTCTCTGGGAATTTGAAGATGGTTCAATTACAGGTCAAAAGCAATTCTGTGCAAACTTCTAATTTGAAAAATGTTACAAGAAGGAAATATACATCATTAACTCATTTCTGTTACAGGGATAACTATTTTTCCTCTTCATCTTTCTTTCAGCAGTAGTTTGGGGAGTCTGTCCATATAATTAATGATATCTGATTTATGTTAATCACTTATGATGTCTTTCTTGCTATGAAAAATGACTGTATTAAGCACACATGTACGTACCTTTCATATAAAACCTCCAAAACACGCTCACTAGAGTAAGACAAAAGAGTGCTGCACTTTAATGCCTATGCTTGACAAACAGCAGATACGTTCAGGAAGGAGCTGGAAATTGAAAAGTCAGTTCCTCCAGCCACTTGGGGATGAGAGGATGGGAAGAAAGGAAGACAGCAGGGGCAAGACAAAGAGAGGTTACAAAGAGGGCTAAAAGGGCACTTCTCCTGTCCTTGCCCTTTAATGGCCACTCTGGCCATCAGCCTCTGTGGGATGTCCAAGGACTGCATTAAATGGATCTTCCCATTGTTTGTAACAATGTGGTTTGTTGGGTAGGTTTGAAGCAGGCCAGGAGGGAGGTAAGAATTTAATGGCTCTTAGCTCTTTCATTGCCTATGCTGAATTTCTATTGGAGGCTGCTAGCCCAGAATATTTCAGTGGAGCTAAATACATTTCAATTACTGCTATTTTTAATTAAAAATAGATGTCACAACTCATTTGGCACTCTGCTCTGACTTGTGCCTTGTTTAATCTACAATTATTTAGAAGAGTGCTTAAGACAGGCCACTGAGATGGGGGAGTCTTTGCAAACTGCCGTATGAATCTAATTTCAAATGACGTTTTGGCAACCCCAGTAAGCATTTGTTTGGAATTCTGCTTCATCTTCAATCCACATAGAACAGCTCGAGCTCCTGACACAAAGCAGAGACAACGCCATGCCATGGATTGACACCATGGGATGGGTGCAGGGAGCTCTGCTCACCCCCCTGTGCTGCCAGGTGTCACCTGTGCATGTGAGAGCTTTGTCATTCATGTGTGGCTGTAGCTTCTGTGCTGGCAGGCGAGGTGAGTGAGATAGTGTGAAATAAAGAGAAAAGGAGGAACCTTCTCGAACCTGTGCTCTTGTTCAACAACTCTGTCTTATCAGCTGAATTCTTCTTGAGTGAAGACTTTGCCAAACTTTGCCTTCTTGGTGTATCTTAAAATTGCTGCCCTATATAGCATCCATGGGTAGCTGCTTATTAAGAATCTCAACTAAAATGTAGCATCTGGTTTTTTTTTTTTTTTTTTTCAGTGGGATTCGTATTTCTCACTCAGTTTTCCAGCTGGGTTGACTTATGATGATAGGGAGGGGTGAACTGTTTTGCTGAAGGCCACACAGCGAGTGGCTGTGCCAGGAGGAATATCCTGCATAGTTTTTATTCCTGTAAATGTCCTTTATAATGATGATATTGTGCCACCATTGAGTCAGGTGTTCAGTGGCACAAAGTGTCAGCAACTCCCACAGGTTTAAAGAAGTAGGGTAGGAGGAGAAATGGACTTTCAGAAGTGACTCGCCATATATTTTTTTAAAAAGGTTTATTTCTTCATTATTTCTTCATTGAAAGTAAATGTTTCTTACAATTCAGAAAATAAAAATAAGGAAGAGGTGACTGGAGCTGGTCTTTGGCTGATGTGACTGGGGTCTGCCGGCCGTGGGCTCATTCATCCCCCTCACTGTCCCTTTTCCCCACCTTGGTATCCCCTGCTTCCCAGGCTGTGACACATTATGGTGCTGGCCACATCTTCAGCCAGGTCTGGTCCTCTGGAAGCTTCCTGCAGGCAACTGGGTAGATTTTTCAGTGGTCAGTTCTGCTGTGTTTTTGCAGCCGATATGGAGTGGTGGAGAATTTGGCCGACTGACCCAAGCCTAAACAATGTATCTCAAAGTTTCAGCTGTAATCCTGCACCTCCCTTTTGGCAGGACTTTTTATAATACTCATTGCATTCCCCCAGCCCCGTTCCTCCTGAAAACCTCCTTCCCCCACTAACACCTTAGGCTGGCTGGGATCCTGGAGTTTCTCCTTTCCAAATGAAGGGTCTGGTAGGAGGAGGGATTGTCCCCCAGAGTCAGCTTGGTGTTGGTTTCAGCCATTAGAAGAGCCCTAAATTAAGAAATTTTGCTTGGCATTAAGGCCAGGATTTCATAATTTTCTGCTTTTATTAGTTTGTTTGTACTTCCTTAGCCCCTGGATGATAGATTTTAAACCACAGACCTTACTGCAATCCATCTCTGTTCTTTCTTAACTGTGCTGTTTGGCTCGGTCTGCTCCCACTAGACATTCAGCAGAATGTCTAAAAAGCTGCAAAAAGTAGGAAAAAAAAATGCACAGAGGAAAAAGAGGGAAGAAAACCTTCTTTTCCCCCTTTCACCTTCCAGAAATTTTGGCTTAGCCATGCGTGGCCCAGAAACGAGGACTTTCCAAGAGAAACGGGCTGCATTATCACAGCAGACTCCCCTGGCAAGGAATGAATTTTGACAGCCTAAAAACATATTTTTCTGCGGATGGGGGAACAAATAGTTGCAAAGCAAACACTGAGCGTGTTTGCAGGTGCTGTGCTCCATTGTGTTTGCCAACCAGATGTTCTGTGCTGGGACGCTGCCCTGGCCTTTTCTGGGATGAAATGTCACTCTGGATGAAATAGAGCAAAACTCTGCACAGTCTCTTAGAACGAGCTGAGCTTGTAATTCGTCAGCTATTAATATAGCAGTGTCTTTGTATTGCGCAGGGCACCCGGCAAAATAAACATGTAAAATTTGACCTTTAGAAAATTAACTACCATTGGACCATGGAAATCTGCCTTGCTGCAGCAAGCTGTGGTGTACTTAGGTGCTAGGGCAGTGCTTTAAAAACTCTCTTGCCATATGTCACTGTGGGGCTGCAGTGATTTGAAGGAGTTTTCTCTGCATCAAGTACCTCGACCTGCTGTAGCTGAGTGCTGCCACGTGCATCTTGTGGTGTTCTAGGAAAAGGTGACAAAATGTGGACTTCCATAAGGCAATTATTAAGGATGTTTGTGAGTAACTCTCCTAGAGTTGTGTTTCCTCTGTTGCTTCTGCAACAGGTTGGATTTGGGAGAAAATACTTCAGAATGTTAGGATAGTGGTGCTGGGTCTTGCAGCCAGTGATCCAAGGGGGAATTACTTGACGAACAACAGGATTTGATCAGCTAAGCTTTGTTAACACAGAGATGGTTTTTACTGTAAAGGTGTGTCCTTTCTGTGCTGGAATGACTGAGTACAGCTATTAACTGCTGCTTTGGATCAGTGAATCCACTGTTGCTTCCACCCTGGCTTGAGTGATGTCCAATATGTCTTCCTTTCCCTTTCTAGTTCTGTTCTTACTGGAGAGCAGCAGCAAAATTTGTGATGAAAATGAAGCAGATCATATTTAGCCTTTAGAAAAGGGCTCGAAGGAAGAGACTGGGATATTGACTCTCAAATCTTTTTTCCCTCTCAAGGCCAGTGGATGCTTCTCTGTTACTTGGTCCATCCAGCAACATCCTGACTTAGAGGTTTTCCCTGATTGAGCAGAAACCTCTTTTCCCTGTGAGGAAACTGGTATGGTGTCAGCTTCCCCCTCACCTTAAGAATTAACTTCTTCCTTCTCCCTACTGCCCAAAATGAGCCCCTCCTTTTTTTGTTTTTTGTCACATCTATCACAAGGGCCACAAGAGTGGTTTCTTTGTTCTCCTGGTTTTTTTGACCTTATTTCATGCACACCCCCGCTCCCCTTGTGCTTGAAGCAGCACTGCTAATTGACAGGGATTGGGAGGAAGCATACCCATGTTAGCTACTGTCTGCTCTGGGATCTCTGGAGTACATTAGTCATGGAATCACAGAATTGTTTAGGTTGGAAGAGACCTTTAAGATCACAGAGTCTAACTGTTAACCCAGCACTGCCAAGTCCACCACCAAACTATGTCCCTAAGCATGAAGGAACTCTTCTCTTCCATCTTGGCAGCTTCTCTTAAAGATTTTCTTTGTTAAAATACCACAGGCCATGTTGTCATGTACACAAAAGCCATGTTTCACCTCTCCAGCAATGCATGGCATCCTAGGGTAGATATAAATAAAAATGGCCTTCAGAGTTCCCTTTCTGCTCCCACAGGGTGATGTAAAATGGCCCAAAATGAGAAATCAGGGCTCTGTGAGAGGGAGGATGCTCAGATTGTTAATGAAGTGTTGTCCCCAAACACTTGAGCACTGTTGATTCCTTTCCAGATAATAAACCATTTATACATGGCCTGCTTTTAGCGTGGATCCAAATTCCTTTTTCACTCAGGCTGTGATGTATAATTCTACAGCTGACATCAAACATGAGCAGATACTAAGTCAAAGGAATGAATTTGGTCCTGTTCCTGTAATTCCATTTCCATGTTAACAATTTTTCTCCCCCTCTTTAAATTATATTTTTATTGAAAGTTTCAAAGGTCAGCTCAGACATTCAGAGCAAATTTGTAACTTGAATTGTTTAGTATTCTCTCATATAGCACAGCCCTCCATTACCCTGTGTCAGCAAATTAAGGAAATGAAAGTTGTGGCCAAGGATTACAATAGTGCTGGTGCTAACCTTTTACAGCACATGGCATACTATCAATTTTAGCCACGGGAGAAATGTGCTGTTCACATACAGCAAGTGGGTGTTGAAGTTTTTAATCTAAAAATGAAATCTTGCCTCTAGGAGAGACAAGGAAAGCCCATAGATCTTCCTTGCTGCTGGATAAACCTCTTGAGCAGCTGAGGTCTTTTCAGCCACATGTTTTTCCTTTATCCATTTTTCCTTCCTTTCCTCTTCACTTGGAGACAGAGGGACATCTATTCTACTTGACTGGAAGGGCAATACTGTAGCATGGAGATATGTGGGTGCCCATATATTCACAAGATGGAGGGCCAAGGGAGATGGATGCATAACCTACAGACTTTTTCTCAGTTGCAAAACCCTCACAAGGTCCAGCAGCACACATTCACCCAGCATCAATCTTCTGTGTAGTCCTAGGGAGGTTAATGGGATTGCTCAGCTGTTTAAGTACCTTGCTGAATGAAGGTGATAATTAATCAGGCTGCAAATTATTCGGGAGAACTGAATTTTGATGTGAGGTTTGCTTTACTCAGTAGTTGCTATATAGTTGTTCAGGGCACACTTCATTTAGCTGGGCCAAGAAAAAACTGATAGACCAGTTTCACTTAATTGCTATTCAGGGTTGGGTTTTGATTTCCCTGGGAGTGTTTCTTTTCCCTTTCAGACATGGGATTTTTGACCTGCTTTTCTCTGTCTTTGCTCCAAATCACAGCAGCATATACCCTCTAATCTTGGCAAGGCTTCAGTTTGGTCTCTAAACTTAAAAGGCTAAAGGCAATATGTAGATGGTTCTAAACAGTTGTCAGAAATAAATTTCCCTGGAGTGCAGTGTAATAGGGTCAGAGTTTATTGGGTAATGCTTAGTTAGTAGATGGCCCAAAGATTAGGAGTTATTTTAGCTGGGGCATGAATAATTGAGTTGAAGGCAAACTAAAGTCAATGATCCCGCTTATCAGGTTCTGTTACTGTGGGATATGATCATTCAGTCTTTCTTTCCACAGTACTGGTGTTAAGTTCAAAGTGATGCTGCCAGCTGAGCAGGTGGGGAGCAGCCAAGGAGCCCATTCATGCTGAAATGCCTCGATGCCTGAGCTGGGTAGTCTGTAAATGCTCTTTTGGAGAGAGAGGTGGTCCCTCAGGCAGGATTTCACAGCCCTTGATTTCATCTCCTGCTCTTATTTGAATTTAGAGGGGGTTGCTTGTGGCTTGTCTTGCCTGCACAGCATCACCCCAGCAGTGGGTGGGAGAATTAGCTCGTCGCTGGGCCAGGTTTAACATCCATTCCCAGCCCTGGAGACTGATGTGTTTTAAAGGTAGTGTGGGCATGCCCTTTCCTATACATTCTTTAAATGTGAGGATGGACTGGTGGGAGCAGAGGTTGTCTTGGAGGGTTGTGATGAAATGGAAAAGGTCCCATGCAAGCAGAAGTGTGGAACTGGGAGAAGAATGATGCTCTAAGACCCCCACAAAACTACCCATTTTCTACATTTGTTTTTCTGCTGGCATCTGTGAGGTGAAGAGGTGTCTATCCCCTGCTACCTTCCATAGAGCCCCTCATGGGGCTGTTCCTGGTTTTAACTCATTTTAATAAAGATGATCCAGTTTGAGCAAACTCCTATGAGCTCATTTTGACAGGAAAGACTCTGTAACAAAGGGGCTAATAACATCCTAGAGAAGGAGAATTGGAATGCACTGAGGATCATAAACTTGTCATCTCACATAACTGCAGCCAAAAGAAGATGGAGACCCAAGAGAAGGAGGTTGGGTTAGCCTTGAAAAACGGGTCTCCTTTTAGATGTAGCAATTATAAAATCTGTAAATAGAAGGTGTGTTGTTTTTTTGGTAAAAAATGCTGAAAGAAATGGAGTTAATAGTGTGTCAACTATTTTATAATCTCTTCAGATATGCATAGGAGGACCTAATCCTATTATTTCGCATGTAAGGGATAGTGATATTTCACAAGAACCATTTTCAAAACTGTTGTGTTCAGCAGAAAATGGGTAGAATTTCCCCTGGGCTGACAAACTGTCAGGCATTCATTTGGGAGTCCATCAACCAATACTGGACTCATGGCTTTGAAATAACTGGGAAATGAACAGGCAGGGAACTGTGCTGCTGCTAGAGGCCATTTCAGAGGTGGATTAATGGGACAGCAATTCAGAAAAGGATCCCTGATGCCTGGATAACCAATTTGTTCATAAGGTTCAAACCCCAGAGAGCAATAGGGGTGTTGAGGGGTGCATCAGGTGACATCTGTCTCACACACAGAACACAACAAAGTTAAACACAACCCACAACTGCCAAGGTTGGGGGGCATGGAAGTTGTGCCCCAAGCCAGATCTTTGGGATGTTATCCTTCTCTCTCAAACACAGTATGTTTCTTCTTTTTAGAATTACTTTCCTTTTAATTGGGAGAAGTAAGGCTTGTTTGCATAAGAAATACAGCAACTTTATGCTGGGCAGGAATGGCAGAAGTGAAGCTGACAGGAGGCAGCCGGACTACAAATTAAAATTGAAGCAGACCAGTCTTTTCTCATTCCACCAGCTCAGGAAAATATTGAAAGTAAACCGCTGGCAAGTCGGCAGTGAAAAGCAAATTAGATTTGGGACCAGATGGTGTAGATCAGTATAATACAAGTTGATGTCAATAAAGCAGTGTGATTAACGCTGCCAAGAATATCACTCATGATCTCTTCCAATTTCAGGTGTTATTTGTAGCGCAGGTGAGGCGCACACAGATGCGTGCACGGGTCATTTTGGAAAGTGGGATTTAATTGAATCTCTGTTCCAAAAGAAAGTCTGTATCCAGATTTATCTGGCAATGTGCAGGCACTAGAGACTGTCCTGGGGGAGGAATCTGGGGCTGAGAAGGGAAAGAGCAGCACATAGGGTTGTATGATCTCTGTCTGACCATGAAGCTCAGTGCAGGACTCGACCCTGAGCACTGAAGACTTGTGTGTCTGGTGATTGGGAAACGTGTATTAGGTTTATGGATGTGATTTCAGCATGCTTTGTTATCATTCCAATAATTATAAATTTTATTATTTCTCAGTAAATATGAGTGTATCTAAGTAGAGTGTTACCTCATCAATATTGGCTTATTCTTGTCAAACTCTTCAGTGTTGGTGGGTATTGTCTGACCATAATATATCCTTGAGACTCTTCATTTTCAGAATGCTCTGTGAATTAATGATGAAGAATATTTCATATAGTCAATAGTCTCAGTGTCGTAGTTCATCTTCTGATGGCACACTGAAATTCTGTGTGAATATCTGATAGAAAAATGAAGTTTATGTAAAATAAAGGCCTCACTCTATTGGATTAGATACCAATCTGCAAAACAGAGTTGTAAAAGATGAGTTTGGTGATAGAATGAAGAATAACTTTAAAAGTGAGTCACATTGTTTTGAGTGATGTAGTTGTTTTCCAGGAAAAATCTGTTGCCAAGGATCAGGGCATCCTTGGCAAGCTTAAATGTGCAATAACATTCATTCTCCGTGCTGAACTCCTTTCTTTTGAATGTTTTTTGGTGAGAAACTTGGTAAGTGACTTCAGCTTTTCTCATGGGATGAGCATCAGTCAAAACTGACTTTTTACCACCTTTGTCCCTAGGCAGACATGAAGTAGGCCATCTCTGAGGGTATATAGACCCTTATATCCTATACATTGCCACAGGGATTTAGACATTCAAATAGAAAATCTGATCTTTATGGAAGAATATTTTGTTCTCTGACTGTTGCCTTTTGGAATACATTTTTTGTGACTTGATATGCAAGTTCTTCATTCTCTGGATGTGCTTTTTTTGGTGTTTCTTGTGCTCATTAATCACCTTAGCCATTCCTAGTCTTTGTAGCACACTGGGAGTTAATATATGCACTCCCTTTTGTGTGTGTTTATAAGCATGTGTCTTCCCTTTGGCTTGTATTGACTCTGAAGGCTGAAGTGACGATCAATGGCTCAGATGATTTCCTTGCTGTCAGCTATTGACTTTCTCTCAGCCTGGTATCAGAGCTCCTTTCCCAGGGTGATGCTAGCAGGGTAGGAATAGGAGGGGGAGCTGAACAAATGCTTCACAGAAATCTTGCAGTTTATCTCAAGGCATCTTTAACTGAATGCACATGAAGATGAGAGAGAAATTGCCAGAAACCTGCAATTTAGGCTGGAAAATTAGAGAGGCTGAAATTCTCTGTCAGTGATGCCAAAACTGAGATAGCTTTTGCCCCAAGAGGTTTGTTTATTTATATGATGATTATTGTTCTGCTCAAACAGTTTTGAAGCTGAAAGTGATTTCTTTAGCTAAACTGCTGTGCAGGTTGGGCAATGTGGATTCCCCTCACTGCAGCAGAAATAATCAAGACCAGTATGTGTGGACACAAAATCCTCCAGTTTCTGAAGAAAGGCTTTTCCTCCATTCATCTATTACACTGTGAGTTCTTGATTCATCATTCTCTGCTATATCTGTAATTATCTACATCAGAGTACAGTAGTCACAATTTAATTCTTAATTAGAACAGCAGCATTTTACCTTTTCTGCCAAAGATGATGCTCAAGTGTCAAAATAGAGAAAGAGGGGTAGATACTTTCAAGGGAAAGTGAATTTGTTGGAATATTAATAGCTTCATCTACTACAACCATAGTCTGTCTTCCAGAGTTCCCAGTTTTTTATGCAGAAGTAAACATTTTTATCTGGAATTCCTCAGGCTTTGAATTACAAATTATAGACTTTCAGGTGATAGTATAGATGTGGAGGAGAAAATGATGGGGTAATAGAGAAAGAAGCTGGGTGAATCTCTCAAGGGCTGGCAGCTGATTTTGGGAGAAAGTCCTGTGTTGGTCAGCATCTCTTCAACTTGACTTCTTTTCCCACTTCTACCCCTAAAGACTGAGAGACACCTTCAAGCCAAAAGGAAAATTTCCACTCACCTCAGTGGACTGGAGCCCTTGGCATTGCTCCAGGGCTGGAATACACAGTGGGAGAATGTGTGTGGCAGGCCTGACCCAAAATCTGGGTGCTAGGGTGGGAAGCTGGAGAGACAGGTGGGATGTCCGGTGTCCCTGAGCCACAGCTCTGAGTGTGAACTGGGATCCACTGCTCTGCTGGGTGTCCTGGTGCTGTGGGCATGGGGGTCATGGAGCAAAGGCTGGGGGAGGGAAGGGTGAGCGTGTCCATGGGCTGAGAAACACCTTGGGTTTGGATCTGACTTGGGTTAGCTTTAGATACTGAGTCTGGCTGATCTGTCAGAGCTGGAGCTGCAACTGGGCAGCTCAAGGTGTCGGGGGAATTTAAAATAAATGAATTGATTAAAGGCAGAGTATGGTTTAGGCAGCTGACCACAAAATTGGCACCATCTCTATTTTGCACAAGGGAGATCCTCATAGATCTTCCTGGGCTGGGATCCAATCCTCCCCTCCTCTCCCCATGCTTATTTTGTTGGTCAGCTCAACCCTACATTTTCATCAACACAGCCCATCATTAATGTACATACCTACATTAATGTACCTACCTAGTAAACACAAATATATAAACTAACTTCAGCTAGGATGGAAAGATAAATAAGTGCCTTTAGCAGAATTTCTCCCCTTGGATCTGCCTAAAAGCAGACAGTGGAGTTGGTTGTTTAGCCCAATTTAGTTTTCATTTAACCAGACCAGAGAGTCTATATTACAAATGACATGTGGCCACCACAGTAGCAGTCACTGTTTACTTAATCAAACATGATTAATGCATTGGTTTTACATTAGGATCTGCTTTTCTCCATTGTGGGAGTAGTCAAGGGATTCTCTTTGTCTGCTAGCAAGGAAGAACATGTTTTTTATCCTATCCTGCTTATTGTGCAGTCATGTCAGCAGTAAAAAATGTCTTTTAACATGCCTTCTTTTATCAGCAGAGAGATCAATACAGCAACTTTCTGAAAGCATAATTCAGTTACATGTGTTGTGGGAGACTAACGCGAACCCTCTTGGCGAGAACGCTTTTCTGATAGTCAGGGAAAGACATCATGGACTTTATTTCAGAGCAGGGTAAGATTAAAGGGATTTCAAGTGTGCTTTGAAAATGTAAGGGAGGATGGTTCAGGCTTGCAGAGGGATCTGTGTTCCAGAATGGAAATCAAGCATGGCTGCAGATAAGGTTTTCCTTTGCATCAGTGGTGGAACCAACAAGAAACCTCTGCTGCTGAATTGGACCTGAACCTGAAAACGACAGTGATGGATGGTGAGGACAGCAGGTAGATGGACAGATTGACTTCAGGGGAAAGGCACCACTGAAATGGAAAGTTTTCACCCAAGAAATAACGGTAAGGACTAAACTCTGCCCTGAGATAAGCTGAGAGATTTTAAGCAGTTTTGAGAGGTTTTGGACAGACATATCCTCAGTGAACCTGCACTTGGTGAGTGCGGAATACTGAAGCCATTAAAGGAGGCACTGAGGTGCACTGTGACCTTTTCTGCTGTATTATCTTGGGTAGGACATGCTGTTAAAAGAAATACAGCAGCACTGTTTGATGGCTTCTCCTGGCAGGAAAATGAAGAGCTGACCTGAGTTAGAAAGTGGGCAACCACTTAGAATTTGGCTGGGGTGTCACTACAAAGGGCTTGAAAAATATGTCAAGTGTGACATAGAGGATTTTGAAGCACCACCTGTCATAGTTCTGGGTTTTATTTTCCCATTCATAAACACCAAGGAGATTTTCATCTTTCCTTGAAAATGCATGAGTCCTCTCTGACTCTAAAAAATGTTGGGCCAGTACCTTCCCTTGATTGTCATTCACAGTCCTTAATAACCAGTCAGGATAAATTTAATAACTTGTGACTACTTTTTTATAGCATGCTCACAAAATCTCATTTTGAATCAGGAGAGACATTCATAAAAGCTACTGAAATCCAGAGTATTCATCACATAAGTGACTGTAACACATTTCTTCCTTTTTCCTGATGACTTTGTTGGCCTCAGCACATTGTCAGCCTGATTGGACCTCACTACCTCTCTACAGGAATGTTTCAATTTTCAGACACATTCCTGTACTTGTCGTGGTCATTAACATGTAAATACATCTCATAAAGCACAGAAATGAACTAATAGTTACAGCTTTCCCAGCCATTAACACTTGTGATTCTTAAGCCTGATTATGAACTTCACCTCATTGGCAACACATTTCTGTGGGTCTCTGTATTTCTCTGCTTGCTCTGAGCTGAACTAACTTGGGAGTCCATAAAGCTGAAGTCTAATTAATTAAATAGTAGCACTAGTGCTTGCACTGGACTTAAATGTGCCAGGGAGTATTTTTTTCCAATTCTCAAATCTGCTTATTGAAAATACCATCCTAGAAATAGGAGTCTCTGACTTTGAGAGATGCCCTGGAATTTAACAGCCCATTATTTTTATATGGGCAATTTATTGCAGTCAGAAGTGATACAGTTCATGGAAAACGGGTGGATGGATGGCTGAATCATTCCATCACCTGTCATGACTCATTCCCGTCATTTCCGTCTCTTCACGAAGGGTGCATAAACATGTCTGCAGTCTTAGCCATGGCCCAGAGCATCTCATTAAAATATTGCCTCAGTTAGGGTCAGAAAAATGTTATTTAGCCCCATGACTAGATTGTAGAAGAGAGGAGGGGTTGAATCTTGACTGCTTCATTCATAGAAGGGTATCCACACCAAAGGCACACCAAGGGATTTCTGCCTGGGCTTTTTCTTGAGTTTCTCACCTTTGCGGGCAATTTCACAGATATGATTCCTACAGGAATTTAATGGAGTAGTTTGGCCTGGCTGCTCTGTTCCTTGAGTTCTACCTGCTTTCAAGGATCTTCTCCTTCTCTGGATGATACTGACAGCCTTGGACATGACAACCTTGTTGCTGGTAGTTCTGTGTCAAAATATGCTGATGTAGCCACTTCTCCAGAAACAACCAGATGTTTTGGTGATAGTGAGCCAGATGACTCCCGTTGGAACTGTCAGTGAAGTTAGCACACACTTCATGTAGATTCTGTTCTCTTTCCTCAACAGGGTCCCATAGGGTGAATGGTGCAAACTCTTTTGTGGCTTGGCTTAATCCCCCTTCAAAATGTGCTCAGAGGGTTTACCCAGCCTGTTCCTCCCAGCAAGAGCTCTCTCAACCCAAGCTCTGAACTGACCTGCTGTGAGCTGACCTGGCCAAATGCCACGTGGCCAGAGTTAACTCGAGCAGAATTTATTAGCTTGCAGAGGGCACCGCATAATCCAGTTACGCGACTTCACTTTTGGAGCTGGCTTGTGTCTGGCCAGGTTGGAAGATGGGTAAATGTCTCTGGAAAATTATTTATTGTTATTTATTAACAATGAAATCTTGTTATTTGCTTGCTGTAATGGCTAAGAAATCTAATCACTGATTAAAGTTGCACTAGGGTAGGGATACCTCAAACAGAGCAGCAAAAATACAGTGTGTCCAAAGGAATTTATAATCTGGATGTCACACGCCCTCAAATAGCAAGGGACCTCCAGGCTGAGGAGTGATAAGCTCGTGCATCTGTGTGCTTTGTGAAAGAAACATGGTGCCAGTGGGGAAATGAAGGCATTCTGTGGCTCAAAGTGGGATTGGGGCACACAGTAGGTGCTCCCTGATGGATACAGGCTCTGGGACTGCATCCCTGGAATGCAGTGAGGCATGAGCAGGTTTGCGTTTGCCACTCTTGGCCTCTGGTGGAGCTCGCAAAACACGAGCAATCTCTGTCCTGTGTCTTCCCCAGGCCCGTGCCTTGCAGACATCACCTCAGCAATTGTTGCTGGCTCTTCCTGAGCTGAATCCTTGCCTTCCTGAGCTTCATCCCTGGCTCTGCGTGGTGGATGTGATGTAATCGTGTGAGCGCAGCCCCTTTATTGCACTGAGAGCATAATGCCCCATTATTCTCTAGACAAGGGTAGGGGGAAACAGCTGTTTTACTGATTAAATAAGTAAAAGCATGACTCTCCAGTCTTCCTCCCTCGTCCAGCAGGCAGAAATCTGCCCAGACTCTGCGCATGGTCACTGTCCACTTGGCCCCTTGCCCCCGAGTGCCATGAAAGCAGGCAGTGCCTGCAGCTGGACGGCTGCCCTGGCCTTGCTCGCTCTGCTCCAAGTGGTTTTGTGAGTCAGGCGCTTTGCTTGTGCACAGAAACCCGTATTCCATCCTGC